>JACTOM010000934.1:8730428-8910330 GCA_015832385.1 Elymnias hypermnestra
AAAAAAAAAAAAAAAAAAAAAAAAGTAGCAGCCCATTAACTTCCCACTTCTGGGCATAGAGCTCGTCGCTCATAGGTGAGAGAGGGTTTTTAAATATATAGGGATATTGTAAACTAATCGTACAACTTGAATATAGCCTAAAAGCGTAAAATATATTGACTATTTGCATTTCACACTCGTTATAAATAGCTGATGCCCAAACAAACACTCGATATTATAATGGACTCACAATATGATACTGTGACCAGATATTCATTTGTACTAAAATTTTAGACTTTGTAAGCAATTTTCATATATTGGATGTGCGTAATATCAAAAATATTCTGCGTTTGCTATTATTTGGCTAAAATTGAAGTATTTGTTTGTAGAAAATACATTTTCATAATAGCTAGACGTCGTACAGAGGTCAGACTTTGATACTAGTGAATTTTTATTACTTTTTGGGATGAGGGTTCAAGAGTTTTTAACCGCACACTTATGTCGGTTAAATCGATTATTTAACGCTAATGTAAAAATAAAATACCTCATATAAATCCAAAGATACGCGATAAACGATCATTCATTTACGATGAGGACCTCCTCCATTTAGAACGGATTTCCCCATTTTCCCACGGGATCGGGAGATATGCGGGTAACAGGGTGACGAATAGGTAGTAACTAATATATTTATATTCTTATTTCTTATATGCGTGAATGTTAGTCCTCATAAACCGTTTTGTTGTTATTTTTGTATGTTTTCAGACGGATTCGAGAATATTTTAGATTGAAAATTCGATCCAATAAATAACGAATTTACTCATATCTTTACGGTATCATGATTTACGTGGGTGACAGGAACAGCTGGTATATACAACTGAAATACGGTGAATCACACTGTTGCGGACGGGAGCACCGAGCCTAGCGCGCGCCTAAATTCTGATTAGTCAACCGCCGGCGACCACCCTCCCTCTCCCACCTCAGCACCCGCGATCGCCCTCTCTCCTGCTCGTTGCACCGTATGTGCGTGCCGAGTGGGAGAGTCATATAAATCGCCCCTCCCAAAGTTGTATGTCACATTTCGCCTTAGACACCCGAACGGAGTAGATCACAGTACTAAGTGAACATCGTACCAGAACTCTGCCGAACCGAATCTGAAGCATTGAAATCCGACTACCGAAGCAACTACCTAACGCCACACCACCGAACCCTGAACACCCACGCAACGAAGAACTGAAGATCAAAGCTTTCAAGAATTGAAGATTAAAGCTCTAGTGACCCAATACAGTCCACCGACCGCGGAGGGATTCGTCTAAACCTGAACCCCTCCCCAACACACACAACACGAGATAAAAAATATTCTCCCGATTAACTAGAATTTACGAAAGTGATTACTCCACATTTCCACGGAATCTGGAACAACATTGACAACAACTAGAATATAAATAGACAATTTACAGATTTCCAAATTTTTTCAACAAAAAACGTCCTGTAGTTGTCTAATGGACACGCCTTTTTGTTGTACGTGAACCTGTAACGGTTAACAGTTTTTATATAGAATATTATTATTTATAATGTAATAAATTCTTTGAACCTTTATCTGGTGTATTTGAATTTCGGATGGAGGTAATAGATACTGTATATCAAACTGTATCCCCTGATTTTGTACTATTTTAAAGACGTAAAACCTAATTTTCAGATCGTGTTTCATTTGCAATCATAATAGTTTAATTAAGTTATAAATCAACAAAATCGCTAGTTAACATGACTAATAACTTACTTTAGTGGCAATTAAGTATCAAATTTTAGCGAAATATACGTTTAAATTTACTTGGTTAATATTATAGATTGATACATTAATATTTTAACAATAACAGATCAGATAACAAATATTAATTGGATACGAAATTATGACATTTTCCATTAAAGCTGTAATAGTATTAGGTAGGTTATATTCAAAAGTTACTTGCTTGGTTGACTCTCAATGCACAGAACCGAATGAATTTCGCATTTTTTGTTCGGAATGTGTTTAGCTGTTAGCCCTACTGGATTTTACAGCGTAACCGGAGGAATGGACGGGCTCCCAAGGTGGCCGCCACTTTTGAAGTGCGAGCCCTGAAAAGGACTCGCTCACATGAGAAACGCCACTCCAAGGTCGTCTCCTGCGAGATCGAGCCTCGGCTTGGAACGACGTAATCGTATAACATCATATCGGGCATTGGGGGAGGGGGGTGTATGAACTGGTTAAGAACGCCCCCGGAAGCGTGGGTGAAGTCAAAGTCCGGTTGCTTGGTATAGTAGATTGTCGACTGTGGTTAAGGACATATTTAGGTCGTCTCTTCCTAGGCGAAACGTTGAGACGGATCCTATAGGAGGACGCGTTAATCACCAGTGGGTTCCTATGATTGATGGCTATCTCGAAATAATTTTCGGAGAGCTCTTTGAAATGACTCTTTATTGTGGGGAGTTTTAAGTGCCTATAAAAATCTATTTTTCGAAAGTACCAGGGGCATTCCATGACTATCCTCATAAACTTGTTTTGGAGCGTCTGCAGCCGGGCCAGTCTGCACTCTGGCACGTGTGCAAATACGACTCTGGTCTATGTTTTGTAAAGCGTCACCTTGTGGCGAAGTGACATTTTACTTTTTATGCATATCAGGGAGTACAAACTACCTAGCACAAACGCGGCTGTGTTTACTAAAGTGGATGGTTTTATCCCAGGGGAACTCCCAGATATTTAGCTTCTTTATGCCATGAGATGTCCATGTCGTAAAGCTTAATGTTTGGCAGTTTATGATTCCAACTCTGCTTAACACCCGTGAAAAGCACTGCTACACTACTCCTAGGGTTTACTTAGATTCGCCATTTACGGAATCATTCCGTGATGCGATTGGCCGCTTTTTGGAGTCCCGAGGTGATCAGATTGGTATCTCGTGTGTATCACTACCAAGTGAAGGGAGCGGTGTTATTAGCGAATTGGGCGAATTGTACACGCCCTGTGCTTGGGAAGTCACACGTGTTAAATTTCGCATCAAAATAACCTATTTATATGCCGCAGCTGAGGCTGGCAATCGTTGATTCTTTAGCAAGTAAGCGCGTCGAGGGCGTATCTTTAATGTTTCTATTTTAATTTTTAATTACTATATTGTCTTTTTTATTATTTATCTTCTCTTTCTATATAAACCAAATTAAACGCCAATGTATGTAATATCAAAAAGATATGTCTGATGTAAATCTAATTCAAATTCAAAACTTCTTTATTTGAATCATCACATTTATTTTGCCCATGTATTATGTTATTTCAAATACGTAATTAATATCAATTAAAGAACGACTATAAACAATGTAAAGTTACGAGGATTCCTTCGTGCCCTATTCTTAGAGGAGCCCACAACAAACTCAGTCGGGTGTCATTAAATAATAATTGTCTAATAAGATTGGAATATGAAACCAAACAATTTTCAATAAAGACTATCTCTCCGATAATTCTAAGTCGCGAACATATTACTTATGATGTACAACTGATGATGATTTTGTAGAGTGATTTAGAATCTCAATTTGGGAGGGTTACTTTTACGAAGAACCTGCAGCAAACTCACACGGAATTAAACTTTTTATCATCATAAATACAATATAACAATTAATTAATTTTATTTAGAATAGAGCAACTAATTCACTCCCACGCTGTCATATCGTCTACCTAATTTATAGTAAGCTTTTTCAATCAGTTTTTTTGTAACAAAAAATTTAAATTGTGAGCTACAGCGCTAGAAAATCTTCTGGGAGTATTTTATAAAAACGTTATGATGTATTTATAATTTATTTAAAGTATCTGTTATATTTCTAATTTTTATTTAACAAGGAATGGACATTATGTTACTTTATATAACATCAACTATTTACCAATGAAAGCAGAGTTGAAATCAATTCAGTTTTTTCAGAGATTATTCTGAATAAAATGTGTGATAGACGAAAATATAAAAAAAGGATTTTTTAAATGCAATATATTTAGCGACAATTCAGATATTTAACAAAAATAATGAAAACGTTAATGTGATTAGCACAACAAAGCTCGCCCGATGCCTTGCGAGAAGTGAGTCCACCCCGCACGACCTTCCACCGACGCGGGCCATCCCCGCTCGCTGACGTCATTGATCGCACGATCATGTCTCGACAGGTCTCGGCGCTCTGAAATCACGCCCCGAGACTTGCAAAAGGCGATAATTCGGCTTCTCCTGACGGGTGGACGTCCTTGTCCCTTTACATGGTGTTGGTGGAGCACCCTGGTCTGATCTCTTCGGGTTCTACCTGGACGTCATCAGTGGTATCGCCCACGTCTTCTGCGTCTACAAGTTAAGAGTAAAATGCATTAGTTACACTACCATTTTGAAATGATTACTAGAGACAACCATATAAACTATCGTGGCGCTGCATATATACTTCCGCCGTGAACTTGAAAACCAATCAATCGTAAATTTATACGACTTCGACGAGTTATAGTCCCCAGCATAGGCACACGAGTTCGCATACTGGCTTCAGCATCCATGTATATTCATACATGTACACCGGATTATGTCATAGGCCCACAGTTCGCATAACGATCGTCTTCAATGGCACGATCATGTCGCGACAGATTTCGGCGCTCTGAAACCACCCCCCGAGACTTGCAAAAGATAGATATTATATATATATTCATAATCATTTTGCAAGTAAGAGATTTGTGTTTCGGTGCGATGCTGTGAAGAAACTATAAGAGGTAAACTGTCTATTAATAGATTAGCACGCTTCCATTTTAGATTGTATCATCATTTACCATCAAGTGTGATCGCAGTCAAGTGCTAACCAGTCGGCAATAAAGCGCAATCAAATAGTTTTCGGAATGCCAGCGCCATCTATCGATACTGGACAGAGTCAATGAGTCGCAGGCCGGCGGCGTTTTCGACAGTTCTCGAGTAACGGTCTGCCAGACCGGTCGACTATTGTAATTGTCGCGCGTTCCTATTACTGTTAATATGTTTGTGTAATTTTATATCGGGAACATTAAGTGATTGGATATTATAATCTGAGTTAATTAATAAAGTGTTCGATTGCACCAACATTCCCCACCAACGCCCACACTTTGGAGGTTGAATTATGGAATCGCTAATGACGATCTCGGCGGGAATCATGTGCTTTCTGCGGCATATTAATATTGTAATGATAATAAAAGTGATACCCGACTTAGGTTATAATTATATATTACTAGCGGCCCGTCCCGGCTTCGCACGGGCAGACATAAATAGGTACAGATATTTAAGTTATAAGCATGATAATTAAAACGACGATGAATCACTAAATTAGAAAAAAATTGTATACTTATCTTAAACCCTCCCTGTACACTACGTGAAGAAGACTCTCCAATGCGACGAACTTTTGCTAATCTCGCATGGGAACTATTCATAGATAGCTGCCTTCTTCTTCTAGGCATTTTGCTATGAAGGATATTTGTTTTAAAACAGAAATTAAGAATAAACTAATAACTAAGAATAAACTAATAATAATAATAAACTAATAATAATAATAAAAAGAAATTATTCGAGTTCAAAGAGATAGTTCTGAAAAGAACTTTTTAAGTGAAGCATAGAAATGTGTTAAAAAACTCGAAATATACAATGTCGCCAGCGTCCACTGCGTAAGGAGCCGACCGGCATGTATTTTTATTTTAATTTCATGATATCTTTTGGATGGAATATCCGATTTCAATAATTCAAAAAGTAATCATCAGGTATTGAGACAGTCTTGAATATTAAATTATTTATTTAGATAAAAATTTATAAATGGTATGCATAACACGGTCTGACTTTGATCGGCATTTCTGTCAATTTGTTAAATGTAAAAAAATAGTTATAGTGACGTAACTACAATAGTTAGACATATGTTCTCGCGAAGTTTTTTGTAGATATTGATATATTCTATAATATTGTCGAACATTTTTTTGTCCTATCATTAACACGCTTCACAGCGTATGCGATGAAAGACATTTTATGGCTAATTTTTTTACACTTTCGGTTGGTTTTAATAGGAATTTCTAAAGATTTCTATAGTAATCTATTACTAAATATAGCCTATGTTACTCAATGATAAAGTAGCCTTCTAATGAAAAAAGAATTATTAAAATCGGTCCAGTACTTTTTGAGTTTATTCGTTACATACAAAAATACAAATCTTTCCTCTTTATAATATCAGTGTAGATTTAACATATTTAGATATTTTTCTATAAAAAGTTTTGCTTAGTAAAACCATCGTAATGTAATAAAAATATGGTTAAGGAAATACAATGATTGCTATGTAAATTGAATTGCAAATTACTACCTTAGTGATGACACCGGGGGGAATTATCATGTTAATACACAGAGAGCGCTCTCTTCACAGTAGTTTAGTACATATTAGAATAGCCATAAATGATTGTCAGAAACTCGGACAATTTATTTTGTAAATCATTCAAACATTGGAGTTTAAAGACGTTAACGGGTGATTATGACAGAAATTCCACTTTCAGTGTTATAAGCCGAGTGTTTTTTGGTGAGCTATTTCATTAATTTAAGGAAATCGTTTTACAAATTAGAAACAAACTCTACTCAGAAAAAATAATATTCCTATCAAATTTCAAGTCTTCGTCTTGGTAACAGAGATATCCACCTCCGCAACCCTCCTTGCGAGTAGATTTTCGTAAAATCCGTTCTTAGTTGACCCCTACTCGGCAAAAGGAATATTTTTACCAAATTTCAAGTCTCTACGCCTTACGGTTCCAAAGATGTTGTGATGAGTCAATAGATACCTGGATATCTCTTATATATATTTGAACCGGCAACTTCATCTGCGTGTAATGTTTTTTGCGTAGCATTTTCATTAATTTAGGCAAATTGTTTTACAAATAAGAAACATGTATAACACCCCCGAAACCCCCCCCCCCGTCCTTGCGGGTGGAATTTCGCAAAATCCGTCCTTAGCTGACCTCTAGACCTCTACTCAGCAAAAGGAATATTCCTACCGAATCTCAAACACATGGAAAAAATAACCAGTGAAATGAACCAACGTGGATTAAAACTTTAAGCGCTATGTTGTCATTTCTGAGCGGTACAAGTGAGTTCACGAATAAATAATTATTTTTTTAAATTAACCACTAGCTGACGTTGATTAAAACGGAGAACCGAACTTAACTTCTACGATACATAATCTTTTATAACTTTATACAAATGAGACAGTTATGACTAATCACCAATGAGAGTGTTTGGCGCCAAATACATTTCTTAATTATCTTATTTATTAAGAAACTACCGTTCCCTGTTCGTTTTTAATAGTTACAAGTAATACACTTTAAGCAATTCTAATCATTTATGACACTACAACGATTCCATTGTAAATTGGCTTCAATTACAATGTTTAGAAACCCACCAATGGGAAGGACTTTGGTTCTAAAGAATACGATTTAGTTAAATGACGAACTGTATCCTTTATTTGAAATGTTATTTTATTTTAAATATACTATCGCGTTGATTTTTACTTAACACTGTCCACTCTACCTTTTAAGATTATAACGTGAAAGTGTTATACATTAATTAAAGTGAATAAATAACTTTAATATATAGAGTTGTAAATATCTTAAGACAGCGCAAAAAGCAGCTACAATTGTTCTTAGTTCCAGCGTTAAGTAATCACTTGGCTTATCAACCTAAGTGGTTGAAACGTTGTAGCACTTTGTCTATAAGTGATTCGCGTTGGAGTTTAATTTTACTTTTCAACCTTTATACTAATGCTCATTAGTAGACAGACTAATTTAGGGGTCATGGTATTCATGTAAAAACATGAAGCTGATGTTACATTTGCTATCGTTGAACTCTTGAACGGATTAAATTGCTTGTAATTCATGCTTTTGTATTACCAGCTCTTACAAGATTCTGTTAATAGAAGGTCGGTGCCACTGTTTATCTGTTATCACAAGTAAAACTCTTATATCCATTACATTAAAAATACTTTTGCTCACGATTTGCATTGGCGATGTACTATAATAAAGCTGATTTTTCAGTTTGTTTGTTTGAACGAGCTAAACTCAGGAACTACTGGTCCGAATTAAAAAATTCTTTCAGAGTTAGATAGACCATTTATATAGAATTACTATAAGTTACATATCATCACGCTAAGATTGACAAGACAGGGGAACCAATGAATACTGTTTCGGAATCCGGTTGTTTTTCTTTTGAGAGATACCGCTGTGTACACTTCGTAAACGATGCCAGTTTCGCAAAAATTATGTATGACAGAAATGTTTCCCTTTAAAAAGTTCTGAAAAAAAGTCCAGGAAAGCATATGTCTATCTTTAGAGATTGGATCACTACAACCCTTGTTTTATGCTAATCAATTACATTGCAGACCAAGTTGCGAAGATCAGCTAGTCGACAAATAAAACTAATTAATTTTTTGATAATACTGAAGTGTATAACCCACTGTAAGTGTTGAAATGTGCATGAATTTGAATGTATGTCTAAAAAAGTATCTCATTACTTATTGAAAATTTGTAAGAGATTTGAATGAAGAAAACAATTCGGCCAACCACAACTAAAAGTATTTACCAAAAAACATCGCTCTTCCTTGTTACACTGTTACGTTAATATTATTTTTCTCATTTTTTACATGATATACAACTTTATTTAATGTGTAAAATGAGAAAAATAAATCAAAAATAAAGAGACAAAATGAGTAATATTTAGTTGGTATGTGTGTGTCTCTATTTCTCTCTCTCTCTCTGTGTGTGTGTGTATGCGTGTGTGTATGTGCTGCGACTGTGTTAGCGTTCGTATATTTTCTAATAATGTTTACGAAATACAGTTTTAAAAAAATATGAAATTCCATTACAGTTTTGTTATTGTTTCCAAAATGACTTGATTCATCATCGTAATACAAATTCTTTTACAGATTATTTAGTTCACGAAGGTCTTTCCAAAGGGATAAGGCATTGATCATTTATATGTCTTTTTATTACACCTTATTTTTAGGGCATAAATGCCATAGCATATAACACCAGCGTGGTTACCCTAAATGATCAATACAACACATTAGAATTTACATATTGAATATTCATCGCATTGAAATATCTAACGACTATTGCGTCTTAATATGGGTTCAAAATTTAATCAACCTGTAAATTTAAATAAAATTCATATGTCTGTTTAAGATTTAGCAGCAAAAAAAAATTTAAATTACAAGCTCGTTTTGAAATTTGGATACTTTTTAACCTTTCTATTTGGGATTTTAAATTTTCGTGTTATACAGAACTGCTGCAAATAAATTCTTGATATTTTTTGACTGGTTAACGCCTGATTGTGATCACAACTAAAGGTAAGTGATGATACGGCCTAAGATGGAAGCGAATTGATCTGTTAAGATGCTGTTTATCTCTTATGGTTTCTCTGAACACAATTCTCTTTATGGCACGTCTTTTGTGGTAACTAGCGACAACCGAAGCCTACCACCAGTTCAAGTGGAGACAAATTAGAAAATGCAATTTCCTAAATTCGTCCTACTGGGAATCGAACTCAACGCCTTAGCAAAGCGAATATCCACACCACTTGAAGCTTTTACTTCAGGATTAGATATGCTCTAGTCTATTTACTGACATAATATCTATATCTATATATAAACCAAATCAGAAAAACAACATTTAAATGAATTATTTAAGATTGCTAATCAGCATTGGACGACCTTCGTGGGTTAATGCTCCAAAAACAGTTTTTCTTAGGAGTGAAGGGCTTTATATTCAGCAATGGGACGTTTATAAGCCGCTTCTTACCATAACATTGAATAATTTACAACTACACACATATATACATAAATATATAATGATTTTGACTAAATCATCATTATGAGATCTTCGAATTCTACTATTCTTCAATTACCATTTATCAAAATGAGTGATTCAGCAATACAATTCCCAATAAGAATTATTTTTTCATATTCACATGGAATAGGGAACTATGTGGATGATACAGCTAGGAATAGTTAATAAAATATAGAATTATATTCAACACTTTATCCAATTCCAGAAGTAATTAGATTCACCAAGATACCTGCCTTTTACACATTTATAACTCTATTATTCTGTAACTAGTTCGGTTGACAAAACTAAGTCCTAACTAAGTCAAGAGTATTAGGAGGGTTTCAAGAGATTTATTATTAGTAACTTTGTTATTAACTTATTAACTTGGGTACTACAAGACTAAGCCTAATTATTGCCTAAATTGTGTTGATGTTATCATTCAATGAGAAATAATTACGAAACATATTAATTAAAACAGTATTACGAAAATTAATAACATAATTAATAAGAAATATTGCTAAAATTATCAAAAGTCAGATAATAATGAAATATAGATAATGCAATAAGGCAACTTATCTTATTGGTCTAGTGGTTAGGATATTTGGCTACAGACATGTCCTGGGTTCGAGACCCAGGTCGGTGGAATTAAAAAATCAATATAGAGTTTCTATTAAGATTTTCTGATGATCTCTCTCCGGTCGTGTCGGATTCCCGTCACATCGGACGATGACTATGAGAGTGAAGGAATAGAAAGTGCACTTATATACTATGCTAATAAAAACCAGCAGTGGAGCAGCGTGATGGGTCTTTGCTCTTAAAACTCCTCTCCTATGAGTGAGGTGGCGGGTGCCCCGCTGTGGGACGCCACCCATTGCCATATGAGGTTCGAGATTCGTAGGACTATGTCGATGACTTTGGTTCTGCTACGTATCTCCTCATTTCTGATTCGATCACGCAGAGAAACTCCGAGCATAGCCCTCTCCATAGCCCGCTAAGTGGCTTTGAGCTTCCGCATGAGGCCCATAGTCAGCGACTAGTTCACAGAACTGTAGGTCATCACAGGTAACACCCATTGTACGGCTTTGGTCTTCAGGCACTGGGGGATATTAGGCGAAAACATCTGCCGAACAGTTTCCCGAACCCTGACCAATCGAGTTGGATTCGGCGGGAGTAAGTCTCGTTATCCTCTTTATTTGGTTGGACTAATGAGTAGGTGAGTCTTTTCCTTCGACCCTTCCTATCACAACCAGTTTCTCTAAGTTATCTAACTGTCTTCGGGCGATATTACCTAAATAATACAGGTTGATAGTCTTGTCATGATGTTAAGTTCTGTGAGTATGGATATATTTGTCCATTTAGCTTAATCGTCGTAAAGTATATTATTTTATTTAATAATTAGTGACTGAGTTAGAGACTCTGGAAGATCTCAATGCAATGCTCGATGACCTCAGCAGAGCTTCTCGACAGGTGGGCCTAAACATGAACATGGATAAGACGAAAGTTATGCCCATATCCATGTTCCGCTTCACCCAGTCATCGTTGAGAACTCTACACTCGAAATTGTTGACGAGTATACATATCTGGGACACATAGTCTAGCTAGGTAGGTCCAATTTCGAGAAAGCGGTTAACCGCCGCATCTAACTCGGTTGGGCAGCGTTCGGGAAGAAACAGCGTTCAAGTCAGAAATGAGGAGATCCATAGCAGAACCAAAGTCACCGACATATCCTTACGAATCGCGAACCTGAAGTGGTAATGAGCGGGGCACATAGTCCGACGAACCGATGGACGTTGGGGTCGGAAAGTGCTGGAATGGCGACCCCGCACTGGACGACGCAGTGTAGGAAGACCCCCCACAAGGTGGACCGACGATATAAGGAGGATCGCCGGTAGCCGCTGGAGCCAGGCGGCACAAGATCGGGTCTTGTGGGCATCATTTCGTGAGACCTATGTCCAGCAGTGGACGTCCATCGGTTGAAGCGACGACAACGACGACGACGACTGAGTTAAGCTCTAAGAGACCCTTAAACATAATTCCACATTCGTACATCGCATAACGCTTAACTCAATGTTTTTATACGTTCTAAAATAAGTTTCACTTTAAAACGAAATTTAATTTTGTATAAAATGGTACAACAAATTTACCAAGATATAACGATATGGCGCATAAGCGACAAACTGAAAGCATTTAACATCTCTTAGTGATATATGGGTATTTGTGTATGCAAAGAACGTTTGAATGAATTAAAACAACATTCGCTTGATGACTAAGAAAATACGGGCGTTTAATTTCCTTCTTGTTAAATTTTGCTGTACAAACGAACTGATGTTTATAATGTATGTAATTTATTTTATCGCTATTGTTTACATGGTTTTCTAAATGGTTTTTTTGCTCCTTTTTTTTCGAAAGTATCTACGTATTAATAATAACTATTATAATTGTATATTTTGCCAATTTTTGTAAAAAAAAAGAACGACATTCTATTATTAATAACTCCAACTCACATGAACTGTCAACTTTTATTCTCTCCACTATTTAAATATAACCAACTGGCACTACACTAATAATACCTTCACTATTTGAATTCATACAATTTAGCACTACTTTCTTTAAAACAACTACAACACCACGAAGCTCGAAAGACTATTCTCACAAAATTGTTTCGCTCGTTAAAGTTACCTCGTATTGCATAACATTTATTTGTGATATTTTTAAGTTGTGCCTCTATATTGCTCACTAACTCCCAACATTTCAGAACTATCAGAGTTGCTACCTAACTATCTATAGTCTAACAATTGTGTGGTTTTATTTAACAACGATGCAATCGACAGTGTTTAAATTTGCACGTGATAGTATATATAAAATAATGATATATGTATATCTGAGTGCAAGTCTGTGGATCGCTGGTCCGAGTGTAATAGTCTGTGGAACGCTGGCGCCATCTTTGTATCGGCGTGGGGGCAGAGTCAATAAGTGGCAGTCAGGCTCGTCTATCGGCAGTTCTCGAGTGGCGGTCGGCCGGAGTGGTCGACTATTGAAACTGTCGCGTTCCTAGCTATTATTGTTAATGAGTAAGTGTTTGATTGCCCCAACATTACCCACGAACACCCAAAGAATAAGAA
Source organism: Elymnias hypermnestra (assembly GCA_015832385.1). Classification (NCBI taxonomy): domain Eukaryota; kingdom Metazoa; phylum Arthropoda; class Insecta; order Lepidoptera; family Nymphalidae; genus Elymnias; species Elymnias hypermnestra. Next base: position 8,743,380 of record JACTOM010000934.1, read on the forward strand.
ATTAAATAATGGATCCAATTAATAACGATGTCGGCCGTTCTCTCTTATTCTCCGACAAATATAATAATTTATGATATATTTCAAAACATTTTAAATAAAGGATACGGTTCGTCATTTGACTAAATCGTATTCTTAGAAAGAATGACCTTTACGAAAAGAATGGCCTTCACAATATGGTTCCCGTTGGTGAATTTAAACATTGTAAATGATACCAATTTGGGATATTAATATTTTAATGTTTCATAAATAATAAGAATTTCTTAAATTATATTAATTGTAACTATTAAAACTAATAGGGAGTGGTAGTTTCTTAATAAATAAGAAATGTATTTGCCGCCAAACACTCTCATTGGTGTTTAGCCGTATTAGCAAGAAAGGTATACTCGTATATATTCGTAGAAGTTAGTTAAGTAGTCAGTTTGTAATCACCGTTAGCTACGAATTATCGTGTTTTAAGTTAGTTTTGTCGGTAAAAAAGGGCTGCTCTGCGAGACAAAACTAAGTGTATTTCTTTAAAATAAAATTGATCTCTTTTTATTATATCATAATGATAATTGAGTGCTATTTGTTTTTATATATAATGATAATGGATGTTGTTGATGTATTTTATTGTAATTTATATTAAATATAATATGAATAAAAAAGTTGAGTTTACTGGAAGTAAAGAATAAATTATTTTGGTTATTGGCCTTTATTATAACATCCTTTTTTAATAATGATTAAAAAGTGCTTAATTTATGAACATATTATTAATTTACTAATTATTATGATTAATAATACTGATTATTGCTCCATTTTGCTCTATTTTCTGACACATGCATAAGTAAAAAATATTAATACTATACGGTCGGCTGAGACGTACTATGGGAGCTGCCATATTGGCCTTGGCTTCTCGTCCAAACGTGAAATAGACGGACTAAGTAAAGAGCTATGAAATAACGTTGCATTATATATGCTTCGTAGCTATCTCAAAGGTTGTATTTACAAGAGCAACATTACTTAGCTAACATAATTTAATTACACTTTAGCAAAGGTACTTTTATAGCTTTGAAGTCATTTATTTATTTTAATTAAAACGTTTCCTGTATATTTCTACAATTTGTTTATACTCGACATACGTTTTTTAAATAATATCTTGCACCTTTATGGAAAGTTCGTACTTACGGCGTTATTTTAAGCTACGACAGTTTCATGTTGCGAATAAATATATGCATAATTTATTGCGCATGCATGTGCGCTTGTCTTATATTTAAAAATATTTGACAATTAATTTTGCTGCGTCATCAAAATTTGTAACTATTTCTTCTTTATTTCCTTTTAAAATGTAAAAAAGTAGTTATAGTGGCATAACTATAGGACATTGCTCAGCAAAGTGCCTACAATTAGGTTGTATAGGACACCAATAAGACGAGTGCATGAATTTAAATACCTTGGTCATGTACTAACCCCTGATCTGAAAGACAATGGTGATATTGAGAGGGAACGTAGGGCGCTCTCTGTTAGAGCGAATATGATCTTTCGCAGGTTTGCTCGTAGTTCAGTAGAAGTAAAAATCACGCTGTTTAAGGCATACTGTACCACATTTTACACGAGCAGCTTGTGGACTGACTATTCGCAGAAACAGTGTAGCGCCTTACGAGTCCAATATAACAATGCCTTTAGAATGCTAATGGAGCTGCCCAGATGCTGCAGCGCTTCGGGAATGTTTGCCGATGCCCGTGTGGACTGTTTCTACACTACCATGCGGAAAAGGTGTACATCCCTGGCGCGGAGAGTACAGGCAAGCTCCAATGGCATTCTAAGGGTATTTAGTAACAGGTTCGATTGTCAGTACTTGAATCATTGTTACATGATTCACGGGCTGACAAATCGAGCCGGGATAGGTTAGGTTATAGTTTTAATATTTAACTTCTTTTTTATTTTATTTTTTTTTGTTTTGTTTAAAGCATTAACATTAGTTTTTAAGACATGTAACCTACTAACACATTATGATCACCAGTGGTCGAAATAAAGTTTTTTATTATTATTATTATAGTAGTTGGACTTATAGTATCGTGGACTTTTTTTAGATATTAATACGTTCTACAATATTGTTATAAATTTTTTCATACCTTGGGTTATATTAATGATTTTTTGTTAGAGATCCCTATAATATTTTAGCCTATGTCGCTCAGTGAAAATGCAGCTTTCAGTAGTTTAGGTGAAAACATTACAAACACACACATCCATACAAAAACACAAGTGTTTCCTCTTTATAATATTAGTTTATTAACATGATTTTTTTTTTAATTTGTTATCTAAAAATGCGAAATACAATCTTACTTTAATTAACATTCTACCGGTGCACACGACTCGTCTTGCTTCCTCATTTCTACGAGTCGTTGAGAAACGAAATGAAACGCTCTCCCAACTTCCTCAAAAGCCTTTTATATATTACCTTGATATAGTCAGTTTATTAGATTTTCTAAAAATGAGTTGGTATGTGAATGAATAGACTTGTATTTTTCTAGTATAATTAGTTTTAGAAGAGAAACTTCTATAAGCGCACGAGGGTAATTTTATTACGGATGAAACGCATGAGTAGCGTCACGAAGATGTGCAGCGTTTTTGGCATCATTTACAATATTTACAAATTCACCAATGGGAACGACATTGTGAAGGCCATTCTTTCTAGGAATACGATTTAGTCAAATGACGAACCGTATCCTTTATTTAAAATATTATTTTATTTGAAATATATACAATTATTTTATATATACTATGAAACGCTTTGTTTGTTATAGAATATATAGACGTTATATAGACAGATTGTATCTTGTTGTTAAAGACGAACGTAACAACACTTTTAAAAGCTTTCATCCGCTAAACTTCCTTGGTAGCTTTATGCCATTATTTCCCACTTTTTGTACTGTCTCTGCATCTTATCCTTTATGGCCTAGGGTAAAGTTCATCCATTATGTGAGAAATATTGTACAAGATAATAGCGGTGCCGCGGGACATGTTATAGTCGACACGTGACGTCTCTCATATCACACGTTTGGTAGTAATTCTAAATCACTTTTCCTTATAATGTTGGATTACTGTCGAATATTTCTTTCGAAATATTATAGAGTAACTTTTGATGTCGTTTTTGTATAGGACCTAGCTCTTCTTATTTGTTTTTACTCTTTATTACACGTCAAAATAACATATTCAAGGCGTTAGGATTCCGAAAACGAAGACAAAAGATAGTATTAATGACACCTTTGATAATGGGACGGAAAAAAGTCCATCCTAATTACATAAATAAATCATATTTTTAAATATATTTATTAGCATTATTTACGCTCCATCATGTGAGTACAGCTAAATGTATCGTTAGATTCATAAAAATACATTACTTTAGTTAAAAAAGTCCAGCAATCTCAGTGCGGGTCAATGACCTCTAACTGCACGCTCTGCCGGTCTCTCGTATTTCGAATTTCTTTTTTTATACATCAAAGAAGTTTTAATAATCTGTTATTATTCTTTATAATATCAGTTTTATGCTAAAAGTTAATTTTATGCTTTGTCTTGGTACATCACGTCTTGTAAAGTGGTGACTAGCTAAGGCGAAGACTACTATTTCAGACCTCAAAAATTAGTATACAATTTTCTATATCAGTCCATTTTATATCGCAGGAAAATGCTTTTACGCACCCCGACTAGTTGAGAGTTTGGGACTCCCTGTCAAGGCAGAATACCCACTAAAACCTAGCGGTCTTTTATCATCCTGAGACATAAGCGGTTAGCTTGAGTAATCCAATATGGTATCCCGGATGAAGTTGACTCAAAGTTCAAACCTGTGGAAGAAGCCGCTCCTTCTGCCACCCTCCCTGTCGGAAAGCAAGTTTATTAGGCGCCAAATCCCGCTCCGTCCCAAGTGCCTCCTCCAGAGAGATAAAGGTATCACAAATGAAGATAACAGCTTTCCATCCGCTTCGTTGGCCAGGGAGAGATCACTCCCTCTCCCTACGCTGGGCATCTGCTCCAGTATGGTGTACCAACAGGAGCACCACATACATCGCAGATGGGCGACTACTCTCGGCCAGGAATCTGATGCAGATTTCTTCCCAATCTACCGTGTATAGTGAGCATCTGGATCAATTTTCCCATAGAAGGCTTGCTTCCTCTGTCACTGCATCAGCTGTAAAGGGGCTAAGAAACAAATCCAGGACATTAAGTAGCAAAGTAAATGCTCGTAGCGTTGCGCCAGTGAGCTGCATAGCTCTTTGAAAAAGGTCTTTTGTCCTGTATTCGTGCTTCATAATTCAATACGTACAATATGAAGGACGTGACATGACGTCGCATGCCTTTGAACCGCTTCCAGTTGCCGCACACTTGTAAAGTAATTATATTTGAGCGTTTACAACGTGGTTGAGCGTGGTCTATTGCAAGGGAATGTTGTACGCTTACAAAGGAATTTATACAGTGCAAGCTGAAATGAAATTTTGTAAACTAAAATAGAGCATGTTAAAGCCGTTTCCTCATTGGTCTAATGGTCAGCTTGTTCGTCTTCAGAACTGGGTGTGAATCCCGGGTCGGGAAAATTGATATTAGATTTTCCGTTGAAAAAATTCTCAGTATTTGCTCAAATTAGTAAAGTTGGCGGCGTGCTCCACCCCCTTGCCTCGGAGAGCACGATAAGACATCGGTCCAGCGTCTGATCTCTCTCCGGTTGGGTCAGATTGCAGTCATGTCAGCCTATGAGAGTGAAGGAACTGAGGGTGCACTTATGTAGCAGCGTGGGGGGATTATGCTTTAACAACCCTCTCTCTTATCAGTCAGGAGGCCTGTGGCCAGTTGTGGGACGTTAATGAGCTGCTACTAATTTTTTTATGTTAAAATTTTTATCGAGATGTAATACTGCATTTCTAATACTTCTAAAGTTGTTTTCTAATTCCTACTATTAGTTCCCACTGTACTTTTATCTCACCGGCCTCTACGTATCCTTATTATGTAAGACAGTTTTCAAAGATAAATTACTTATTACTACTACCCTTTATACTTATGTTTTATTGATGTAGTGGTCAGCTTGTTCAGCTACAGATATGTGGTACTTGTTCGAGTCCCAGGTCGGGCGAGATCAATTAGTATTAAGTTTTCTTTTAAGAAATTCTAAATATTTGGCCGAAGTTCTACAGATATCGGCGTGCTCTACCCTCGTGCCTGTGAGAGCACGTTAAGCCGTCTGTTCTGCACTTGATCTCTCTCCAATCATGATGGATTGTCGTCAAATCGGACTATGCGAGTGAAGGAAGGAGTCAAGGACTAAGAGAGTGCACTTGTGTTAACGCATACAATTTTACAATTTCATTTGAGAATTTTTTTCTCGCCAAAACAACGAATTTTCGCTATTTTTGTGGTTTTTTGCAATGTACGCGAATTTGAAGGCTGGAGGGTCTAAAATGACTTAAAATTGAATTCAGCGGGTCGATAAACATGCCCTTAGATAGGTGGTGCCCGGTGTACAGACATCTTTTTTGTCTGCCGGTGTTTTAAAGAGGAAACATTTGTATTTTTGTTTGTATGTTTGTAAAGTTGAACCACAAAAATTACTGGACTGATTTCTTTTTTTTTTCACCATATGAAAGCTGGTTTTTCACTTAACGACAAAGGCTATATTACTTTCTCTAAAGAAATAAGGATCTCCGATAAAAATGCATTATTGTAACCCTAACTGTGAAACAAAAAATCTATTATTGCGTGCGTTGCTAAAACTATTGAAGATAGAACAAAAAATGTTCTACAGTATTATAATATCTACAATAAAGTCCGTGATACCTTATGCCCAACTTCTGTATTTATATAGGCCACTATAACTACTTCTTGCATTTTAGAAGTTAATAAAAGTGCCTACTTTAATCAAACCATATTATTCATACCTCTGTATTAATCGCTTTAATATAAAATGATATGTTATTAAAGGCCGTTTCAATAACTCTAACATACTTTTTAAATTAATAAAATAGGACATTCCATTCAAAACATTTAACGAATTTTAAAATGTCAATCTAAGAAAATAAGTCCGACTTAGTAAATGCTATAAGAGGTTATATCATAAAAAGATTTTATCTATTATGTTATACAGGTGTTAGTTTTTTTTTGTCGCTGGGTAATGCTTTTACGCACGCTGGATAGAGTGTACAGCTCCATCCAGGAGTGTGGGACTCACTGTAACCAGAATACCCACTAACACCCAGCGGAACCCTCTTCATCCGTATGGTGGACGCCAGATGTTCGCTAACGCATTCATCTCTGGTGCCCCTGATGCGTTCGACTCAAGGGTTCAAAAAAGGGGAAGCAGGAGCTCAAAATTGCGCCGTCTTATATCTCCCCTTCTCCGGCGGGAGGGAGGAACATCGACCGCTCTCTCTCTCTTTGCCTCTCTAATGCCGCCTTTTGCAAAACAACGGCCTCACAGAAGGAGGCAACTGCCCTCCAACCGGTCATGCTACCAAGCCTAGCACCCACTATGCTGGGCCGGGAGAAATCGCTTCCAACCAGCGACATTAAGGCGTGGCACTGAAGGCCCCAGGCCGGGCATTCTGCCAATGTGTGATACGCCGTATTAACAGCCGCGTCACATTCACGGCACGCAGGCGTCTCCTCACATCCCACAATCTGGTGCCAGTACTTACCAAAACAACCATGTCCAGTAAGCACCTGCACCAACCTGTATGTTAAAACACCATGCCCCCTTGAGATCCGATCTTCCAAGTGGGGAAGAAAAGCCGCTACAGTGACTGCGCCCGCTATAGTAGACCCGAGGTCCTCCCTCCATTTGTAAATTAGGGCGTGGTCGGATAAAGCCCTGATTCTCTGCACCTCAATATCATCGGGCATTTCTCCTCTATTCCTTGCAGCTACCCGATACTGATATGCAGCTGCAAGGACCTCCGCCCGAATACAGGTGTTAGTGCTAGGTTAGTTTCAATATGAAAATGTGCAATGAGCCACATATCGTACAAGAAATCCCTTGTAAGTACTTTAAAGTAACATTTTAGGTCGCGTTATTATAGAAAGGGTCGCCCACACAAGAGCTTTACAAGTACCTACACTAATTATGAGTTCCGAAACACGTTTTGCATTGTCGGCTAATTATTGTTTTCGTGTTTCCACGTATAAAGTGAAAACTCCCTAAAATAAATCAAGGTAAAGTTTGAAAACATTGTAATCACGAGAAGTATTTTTATGTAACCCATTGTTTTATTTTCTAGCCATGTAAATTTTAAAATAGTTTACCTCTAAAAGATAAATATTTATAATAAAGATTTATAGTAGTGTAAAATATAGACTTAAAATTAAAATACATACATAGCATAAAATCTTATAGTAGTAATGTAAATTTAACACGAAAATGCGTGTGATAGTATATATAAAACAATATTTTGAATAAAGGATACGGTTGGTCAATTGACTAAATCGTATTCTTAGAAAGAATGGCCTTTACAATGTCGTTCCCATTGGTGAATTTGTAAACATTGTAATTGATGCCCATTTGGGATATTATTGTTGTAATGTATCATAAACGATTATATTTTTCTTAATAAATAAGATAATTAAAAAATGTATTTGGCGCCAAACACTTTCATCGAAGTTTTTCCGTAATAGTCTCATTAGTTAGAAAGGTATACATATTCGTAGAAGTTAGTTGAGTCCTCAGTTTTTAACCAACGTTAGCTACCAGTTATTGTGTTTTAAGTTAGTTGTGTCGGTAAAAAGGGCTGCTCTGTGTACAATAGCTAAGTGTATTTCTTTAAATGAAAACTGATATCTTTTTTATATATCATTATGATAATTATGTGCTATTTAAATATTTAATGATAATGATTATTGATAATGTAATTTATATTAAATATGACATGGATAAAAAAAGAGTAAAAGACTATAGAGTTTCTTGCCAGATTCTTCTCTGTAGTCGGTTAGGTTCTAAACCGGTGGTAGAGCCTTTGACAAAAAAGTTTGAGTTTACTGAAAGAAAAGAATATTTTAGTTTGGTTATTGACTTTTAGTATGAAATCCTATTTAATATTTAATAATAATAAATAGTTGATAAAATTATGAACATATTATTAATTTACTAATTATTATTACTGATTATTGCTCATTTCTTGACACGTGCGTACAAAGTACAAATGTCAGAAGTGAAACTTCTTTGGCAAACTAATTTTTAAGTCTTGTTTATATTTATACAAATGTAAAACTTTAGATTTCCGATTCTTGAGGGAGGGGAAAAGGAAGATATATTAGGAATTTAAATAATTTCATTGTCATGAAAATATAAAAAGTGTAGACAATTAATACATTTACATTATTGAAATCTGAAATGACGAATTGTAAATAAAAATCACACGTGTTTTATGTCAATATTATAAATTATTAATTATATATTGTTTTTGCATTTGAAATTTAGAAAAGAAAATATATATAGAATATTAAATGACGAGTGGCAAATTAAAATGCCACATGTTATTTAAATATTAAAACTACTAAAACTTTCAAACGAATAAGTATAAAAAACGTTGCATATCTTGGTGACGCTTAAGTAAAAAAACATAATTATTTACGTATTATAAACGCTTTTAACTGAAATAGTTTACCTTGAAAGATATTTATTTTTTAATGCAAAATATAAACTATTAAATATACATACAGCGTCAAATATTATAGTAATTATGTAAATATTAAAAGAGGCAAAATAAAGAAAACATTTGACTTATTACAGAATTGAACATTGAAATAGTTTTTAAAGATATAAGGGAATATGCCTCACAATATTTTCTTATCGGTAAAACCTTCTACTCTATTAATGAATAAGTAACTTAATATCTATTAAGAGGTAAAATGTAATGAAATCTTTTAAACTGAAACTTTTGTGGTTCATTGACATATTTAAAAGTATATTATTTACGCTTATCGTAGTCGTCGTCGTCGCTTCAACCGATGGACGTCCACTGTTGGACATAGGTCTCACGTAATGACGTCCACAAGGCCCGATCTTGCGCCGCCTGGCTCCAGCGGCTTCCCGCGACCCTCTTTATGTCGTCGGTCCACCNCCATTTACGCATATATACCACGATTATCTGTGGATTATATCTAAATATCGACAAATCAACTAAAAAACACATATAAGCGTGGTTAATAATATATTTTTAAATATCATGTAATGTTTATAATTTAATTTAAGTGAAGTAATTTAATGTGAGGTCTGTAAGACTTTCGCAAACTTAAATAAGTAGAATATGAGGACTATATAATATGTACGAGTATACCATATTCAGCAAATAAGGGATTTGATTTGACCTCTAAAGATTTAATCGTACATAAGTCGTATTTGCAACGCGCAAAATATTCTGTATACAAAGTTGAATTATGTCATACAAAAATCAACTTAACCCATTATAAAAGCTGTACAAAAAGCTTAAAATTTTTGTAACAAAAAGAAAATAAAGGCATTTTTCGTATTTAACACAATTACGTGAATGGCAGACACGATGTCACATGCTTTTGTGTGTTTACGAGGCGTATACCTCGGTGTATTATACTCACGCATTTTATATTCGCTCATTATTTTTAAATTTTACTTCGAGGGAATGTGAAAGCTTTTAGGAAAATAAAGAAAATTGTTAACAACAATGTATTTGTGAGTTTATTAAAACAACAGTTGTCGGAGAAATCGATACCGCTCATTCAAAATATTTTCTAATTAAAATGTTCGTCCGATATCCCTCAGTGCCTGAAGACTAAAGTCTTCGAACAGTGCGTGTTGCCAGTGAGGACCTACGGCTCTGAGACGCAGTCGCTGAATATGGGCTTCATGCGGAAGCTCCGAGTCACTCAGCGTGCGATGGAGACGTCTATGCTCGGAGTTTCTCTACGTGATTGAATCAGAAATGAAGAGATTCGTAGTAGAACCAAAGTTGCCAACATAGTCCTACGAATCGCGAACCTGAAATGTCAATGGGCGGGGCACATAGTCCTAAGGACCGATGGACGTTGGGGGCCGAAGGTGCTGGAGTGGCAAACCCGCACCGGATGGCGCAGTGTAGTCAAACCCCTCCACAAGGTGGACCTATGATGTAAAATGGGTGGCCAGGAACCGCTGGAGCCAGGCGGCGCAAGATCAGACCTTGTGGAGGTCATTAGGTGAGACCTATGTCGAGCTGTGTACGTCTATCGGTTGAAGCGAAGACTAATTAAATCTTTTTATTAATAACCGTTGCCTGACCCTCCCCACATAGGCGTTTTTGCGGTGATTGCCCCACGGGTCGAATAAAGTTAAAGTGGGTCGTGGGACTTAAATGTTCATGAAATACTACCAAATGTTATGATTTTTATGTTTGCTAATAACAAAACTATACAATGTTATCTTTTATTTATTATATTGGGTCTCTGATATAGCGCGATCAAAGTTTAGCGCGTCAGGTTGCGCTAAACTTTGAGATAGTGAAAATGCAAGATATTTATAGGCTCATATCTTAAAAATTAAAACATACCTCAACGGTATTTATTGTTATTCACATCACTTATATAATCAAAAATACAAATAATCATTAAAAAGTTCACAGTTTATCAAATACCACAAAAAAATTTAATAACCTTCGACGCGACGCACGCACCGTTGGTAACGGTCACTTTGTAACTGATTTCATATTTTATTACTACAGTTACCAAAAAGCGAAATAGATAATACATAATATGACTTAAATAGAAAGAGATGCTTTTATTTCAGATTGCACGAGTTGAGACAAAACTATCATATCATGTCAACCAGTAGTTGATACGGGCTAAATACGATTTCCTCCCTATATCTTTGGGATCGGAAATTACCCGGGCGATGTCGCAGAAAACAGCTAGTACTTAATAAATAAGAAATGTAATCATTCGCCATTGTGCACAATTCAATATAATATACAATACAGTATCTTTCCTTCCAATAAGTTTAAAGTTACTTTCATAAATTGTGTCAAATCGACAAACTGGCAGCAAGCAAGCTTTAAAGCTTTATCAGGTTGTAAATTATTTAAAATAATTCCACAATAAATTTGCTAAGGGTTCGAGTAGATCACATTAAAGCAAAACATTACGCAGGTAATTTAATTCTATTGGAAATTTTATAGGGGTCGCTGATGGTACAATCAGTTATTGAGAAAGCTCAGATGTTGTTTCACTTAGTAATAAAACGTTCGCTAAATATTTTAAAACAAAATTTTATAAAATAAAGCAATGTGTATATTGACATAGGTTTGGCCATGGTGTGTTGCCAATGAAATGTATATATTTCATTTATTGAACACCGACAAAATACACATTACATACACTTTTGCAACAAACTTTAGCACAGTTTTTTGCTTAATGGTATCTTTTTTTACGCTGCGAAATGCCTTTACGCACCCCAATAACAGTAAAATCTTATTGAGAGTGTGGGACTCGTTGGTAAACCAGAATACTCACTAAAACCCAGCGATACCCTCCGCATCGTTTTGTGGAGCACCAGAGGATCGGTAGACGCGATCTACCATGGGACTCAGGACGATTTCACTAGAAAACTTAAAAAGGAGGTAGGAGAAGAGCAAATCTACGACTCCTACCTCCCAACCTCCTGTTCCGAACTAAAGGAGCGTCCACAGCGTTCTCCCTGTGCCTTTCATGTGCCTCATTCAGTGAAATAACACTTTCACAAAAGAAGGCCACTGCCCTCCACTCCCTATCACCGGGGAGCATTGCGCCAACTTTGCCCTCCAGCGAAAGGTTTCCTCCAACCAACGACGTCAATAAATGCCGCTGGGGTCTTACCCCGGGCCTGGCATTCTGCCAGAGTGTGCTGCACTGAATCCACAGGTGCATCACACTCATGGCTAGCAGGCGATTCCTCCTACGAATGCTTAATAGTATTTTAATTAAAGGAGAAAACTACATGGATAAAACTTTAGCAACAACGTAATTTGCTAATATATGTATATAGTTAAAGAAAGCATAATACTGTGAGCTGTAACCATACAATTAACTAAAGAGTGATTTAAAAAAATTGGGCTTATGAGCTAGAGAACTTTGGAATCATGAAAAACATCTATTTCGTTATTTTTTTACAAAAGTTCGCTGTATGATCTCATAATCCTACTCAGTGGGGAGTGATGGCCTAGATTCGTTTTGGAAAATGTTGCGTTAATTTGTTCGTTCATGTTTTGTTGGTGCTGTTATGTTTATTTGCGATAACAGATCTGGGCAGTCCAAAATACCGTTAACAAGTTTATACATAAATTATTATTGTCCAAAGTAAACCTTCGGCCAGAGAGTGTATTTATACATTTTAAAATAAATAAGAGTTTCTCTATATTTTAGAAGTTATTTTTTTGCCAAGCCGTATTTAAAAGTAAGCTTAATCAAGAACTTTTCAATTTTAAACTGTTAACAAAAAATCCAGGACAAAATGTGTTATAAATTATTCGATAAATTAACTCACTGTTACCTTTTTTATAGCCACTCGATTATGTGAGACAGAAGATGCTGCGTGGGTGAATAACTTTTAAGTTAAAAGGTTAAGTAAATAAACGTTTTATGTAAAGAACTCAGTGTCTTTACAGAGGAAAATGTTAAAGCCAAAAACATTCTGTGATTTTTCCCCCTTAATCCGTTTGAAGTTCTTTTACCTGTACATTAAGGGGCTGAAGTATACTGAAATGACATATGTTCACAGGAAAATACAAATAACGCGGTCACTCTGAGCAAAGTATTAAGTAAACTCTGGTGCAAGTTGTAAGTGACTATTAAAATTATAATATTCAGGAATGAGTGGATAATTCTTACATATTACATAACTAAATTCACTGCTGCACTGTCTGTTAAAGATAAACTGGTTTTTACCAATAATAAGAGTGATGGTTGAGGTCGGTTTTAATATATAGTTTGTCAAGATTTTGTGTGAATTGATTGACATATTGTAAGTGTAGGAAAAACCTTAAGTCGCCTGGAAGCTTTCATCGAAAGTTCTGCACAATTCCTTAGAAATAAACAAAACAAGGGTAGGATATTCCTCTGCTATCAAAAGCTGTTTATCTATTAATTGACTATTTTATAATAATAGTATAAGCCTACCCAAAGACTATTTCAAAATAAAGTAACGATAGCATAATTTTAATCCATCGAGCTTTTGTTAATGTTGGCATATATGCAATGCATTCTGTTTTATATGCCACGCCTTAAAATTCATAAACATGAATTATTAAAGATCAGCTAATTTATTAAATGAGCCTTGATATTGAAACGCCAAAAAATCTCTAATTTGGTACTATTATTTTGCTTTTCTCCCATTAACCTATCTCTAGCTTGTCTATTGAAATCCTCCTGACAACATTCATTTTCTTTTATTTCTTTTTTTTTCACTTTCCAAAATATTCTCGCCGGCCAAATTTCTCCATTCCAACCATTTCCACCAAAGTTAAACAATAATATTATGAATAAAAATTAATATTACCAATAAATTTTAATGAACCTTACAATATCATATCTATTCAATGGTTATTTATTATAATCGCTTTTTGCTTATAAATTGCACCAAAACCTAAAATGGCGTATGGTCGAAAGTGCTTTTTGCTAAAGAAGTCTGTGTTAAAGAACAAAATAAAAACAGGCTGTTTTATGAATTCCACTTATCTGATTCGAGATAAAACAAAAAGACTACTATCTCATTTATGTAATTCAAATTCATATTATTTGTTTGGCTATGTACAGTTTACATTGGTGTTTGAATATTAATTAGATATATGATTAAATAATATATCATGCAAATTGTATTACATATTTATTTCATTTTAAAATCATGAAGTTGCCTTGCCATCCTCGGGTATATTGCTTCATTCACAATTAATTTATCACTAGATATTATCGAACAAAGTCCTCCATTACGTCTGACTGTCTGTTCGAGAGAAGCTTAAAAGCTATTAAATAGATTTTTGTGCGGTAATTCTTGAGAAATGTTTAGGTCTAAAATTTGTAAAGAGATTCTGCAAATTGATTAGAATATCATGAAATTTGTTGGAAGTGTCGGAGACAATCAAGCCGCCTGAGATATTTCATAGAAAACATTGCCTAACCCTTAAAAAATATAACAAAGTAAAATATGGTGGGAAGCTTTTTCTTTATAGGTCTACAATAAAGTCCGGGAAAGTAAATCTATCTTTTTTATCTTAGATATTCTTATCAACTTCTGCCACTGCACAGGTATTTATGACATGTTTGCTTAGAAATAGTCTAACTACTTCCACATGTGCTTTGTTCGTTAATACTTCCTGAGAGTTTATACGATAAACATTTCAAACTCCCATAGTTTGACCTTTAAACAAATAAGACAACTGTCATAATAATCTGCCTATATAAGAAACTGGTTAAAGTAAAAGAGCCTATAATAATTAAAAAACATTTACACATATTACCCCTCTACTAGTTTATTTACGTTATTTATTTAGCCTCCTAGGAAACGTAAGAGTAAAGTGTTTCACATTAACATTGGTCAAACCTTTGTATCTATGTATGCTCCACTGTCTAGAATTTATGTTATACAAGAAATCGACATATATCATGAAAAAAATATAAATGACCAAGTTAAATTATTGTATGCTTGGTTTTTTTACTTTTTTTTGTTAGTTCCACACTTTTTTTCTGACATCACAAAGTACTAGAGTGAAATGCAAATGTATAAGTGTAATATTGGTGCATATATCAGTAAACTGTTTTGATGTACTGCAATAAATAAAAAAAAGTGAAACTTGTTTGGCAAACTAATTTTGAAGTCTAGTTTATATTTATACAAATCATCTAAAAATTTAGATTTCCGAGACTTAGAAGAAATCAAATAGAAAGATGTGTTAGGAATTTAATAAATTTAATAGTTATTAAAATATTAAGTGACGAAAATGAATACAAATAATTTATTGAAATCTTGTTTTTAAATATAAAAATTAGAAAAGAGAATTTATGAAATATTCTTCTTTTATATTTTATGAAAAATTGTATATTGAATTAATAAATGACGAGTGGCAAACTAAAATGCCACATGTTATTTGTAAATATTAAAACTACCTAAACTTCTAACGAACTAACATAAAAAACGCTGCACATCTTCGTGACGTTAATCACGCGTTTCATCTGTAATTCTTTTCTCTCAAGCGCCTAAAGAAGTTTCACTTCAATAATGAAATAAAATAGTGCGTTTCGGGACAGAAGTGATGACGTATCAAAGTTTTACTATTTAATATTGAAATTGTTTAACTTGGGAATAGCCAGGTCTTATTATTTTATGTTGATTATGATAATGTTTGAAAGGATTATTTATTAATAAAATCTTTTATTAAGTTTCAAATATATTTTATTCTTTGCCTGTCTGAAATTAGGTATGCGCTGTTAGTGCTGGCTTAGAGTAAGAGATAGAGAGAGTAAGTAGATAGAGAGAGAAAGAGAGAGAGAGAATAAGAAAAGAGTCTGGACTGCCAAAAAGTCTGGCGCCGTAACGCGAAATTACTTCAATAAATAGTTTGGGCCTTTATATTTATTGTATATACGCTTTCGACGCATAAGTTGGACCAGACCCGAAGTAATACTATCGTTACCAGCAAGACCTAAAGTACTCTCATCGTACAACAAAAACTCTCACTAAGTGAAAAAAAAACACGTAACATACATAATTTACTGAACACCTTTCAGAAAAGCAACTTCGCATTTAAGATATTGGAATCCGGTAAATAAGTAAAATATGTAAATATAGCGCCTTAAGGTATTTACTGAGGTAACCCGATTTTATCCGAGTAGTTTTATTTTACTAAATCCCTAGTGTGTTTATAATGTTTTTGTGGCTTTCACAGCTTATTTGGATGAAATAAATTTATTGGATTACATAGATTTTGAGGGTAAATAAATAAAGAACGGAATTTTGTTTCGGACGATAAGACGTATCTGAGCCCTAAGACAAGTCTCTTTCGAAGATTGCTAACGCTTAATAAATGTATGGGAATGACGTTTCATTTTTCGACAAGTTTCGATATGAAACGTCATTCCCATACATTTTTTAAGCGATAGCAATCCTCGAAAGTGACTTGTCTACGGGCCCTGATGATAGGACGCTTTTCAAATTTACAGATTGATTTTTAAAAACCATATATCTAAATGTAACTTTTGAATAATTCTTTTGAATGTCAATATAATTATATAGTTGGTAATATAGTATATATGTGTATTTATTATATGTATGTTATTATTTATTAACATTGCCTACCTTCTCTCTCTTCTGCCTGCCTTCTGACTGCCTCATTGGTCTAGTGGTTAGCATGTTCGACTACAGACATGAGGTCCTGGGTTCGAGTCCCGGGTCAGGCCAATCCAAAAATGGATATTGAGTTTTCTATTAAGATTTTTTCAATATTTGCCCGAAGTTGGGAAGTTGGCGGGGTGATCCACCCCCGTGCATCGGAGAGCACTTTAAAAGGCATACTTACACTACTGCGCCTAAGGACCTCAAAATATATTGCCCATTGTATCATAGGTGTAGCCATTAAATCACAAAGCTCGTACTAACATAATTTCTCATTTGAACACGTGGGGCATTAATTGCAACCCATTAAACAGGAAGCAATGTCGGGTCATTACACGATTTATTATCATTACAGAATTAACTGCCACACTTAAAAGGCTTACTCTTATATGCAATAAAAGAAAATAATTGCTGCAAAATAAATCGTTTAGTTAAAGGTGTTCTCCCAAATAAAGCTCGTAAGTCGTAATCCAATTTTCACAAGCTATTAACGAATAATATTTTCGTCGAATAGCAAGTGTTCATTAAATACTTTATATTCAGCAATTCAAAAAATACTTGTATATAAAAAGTGGCACTTCTTTAACTTGTATTGTATTAAACTTTATCATATAATTCAGCTTATACAGAAGTAATACATTTTGTCATTATATTTAAAATACTATTTATATACATAATATCTGTTCGTTAATCGTTAATCAATAGCTGTTCGTTATTGTCACTAAAATTCGAGAACGACAGGACTAATTTAGTTAATTTTCCTTTTGAATTATTTGTGGAAGCCCAGGGAAGGTTTAAAAGGTAAGTCAATATGAAAACAAATACTTGGAATGCATTAAAATCAATTATTTCGCTTTCCCTTAGAAACAATTCCTAGCTGTCATTTTTGTCTGGTATAAAATCAAATCTATATATGTATGGATCAAATGCTGTTCGTTAGTCTAACAGTAACGTAGCAATTTTTCAAGCAATATCGTGTGTAATTAGAAATAACAATAAAACCTTATTCATATCGATCATTCTTTGCCAAGAATTCTTTGTGTCCCAGTTAAATTTTGACCTCATTTTATACTCAGGTTGGAACATTCTGCAACTATCATTATGATTTTTATTGATTCCAAGGCGGCGGATAATATAAAATAACACTATAACATACAAAAGTTCAAATAACATCCAAGCTTTCTTCTACTCTCTTTTTTGCCAATTTCTCTACTAACTTTTTCATCTTCATGGCCTCGCTGGCGCAAGGGTGCTAGCAAAAGTAACGGATTCAATACCTGACAAGGCGAATCTAGGAAATTGCATTAACTAATTTGTTTAAGACTGAATTGGTGGCAGGCTTTGGCTAGTTACCACCCTACCAGCAAAGGCAGGAACCTGCTTAACAAAGTATGATGCGGTGTAGAAACCATCAGAGGTATATTACCTCTCACCAGATTAGCGCACTTGAATTGTATAGTTACTTACTATCAGCAATAAAAAAATCTAGGAATTAACTCTAGGAAAGGTTTCAAAGACTTTAACGGACTATGTAGATACAGTTTTTGTTATTAGTATACTCATATATGTATATCGAAGTGAGCTTTCTTTACAAGATAGATCAATACCATCGCAGAATCTTTTGTAAATTTACAAAAAACAGGTATAACTAATTGATGAATCCAAATAGTATTTTAATTCTTTGACACTTTAAAGTTATATAGAGTTATATTTATTTCACGTTTCCATAATCTAAAGGAAATTTGTCAGACCACGTCCATTAATCAAGTAGGCTCATAAAACACTTTTGAATCGCCAGTAGTCTTTCCGTTGTTAACAAATCTACCACCGGTTCCGAAAGATGATTCCCCTGAGAAGAAACCGGCAAGAAATTCAGCGGTTATATCTTTAAATATAGTTTTTGTAGGTTACAATGTGTTTAGCTTTCACGTGCAAATAGAATCAAGTCCAAATATCTTTGTCGCTTAAATAATTTTAAACATTATGGTATGCCTTTTGTAAAAGGACGTTTTTAACAGACAAATATGTTTTTAGTTCTTGTGTTTAAATTATATAACACTAGTAGACCCGACAGACTTCGTTCTGTCAAAAAGATTTGGAATGTAGCAGTTTTCAGTTTTACAAATGATTTTTGAAAGGAAAATACAGCAGTATTAATGAGCTTTTTTCATGCTGTGACTATTCAATCGATTGAACACTAAACTTTGCGCAACGGTAATAAAGTGCAAATTGACTCTTTGACGTTAGGAACACACCTTCAATGCTTAGACAATAGTGAGAAACTTTATTTAATAGCAAATATTAAAGGTCAAATTGACTCTACATATTAGTTAGAAAACGTTTGTATGGGAAACGGAAAAGGGCTGTTTTTAGGGTTTTCTCTTGCAATTATTCTAACATTTCTCGCCGTAAAAACCATCTCTGGACTTCAACGAATATTTAAAAGGAAGAATTGGCAAAATTGATTCAGGCGTTGTTGAGTTATGCGCTTACCAACGCATTAACTGCCTCATTGGTCTAGTGGTTAGCATGTTCGACTACAGACTTGAGGTCCTGGGTTCGAGTCCCAGGTCGGGCCAATTCAAAAACAAATATTGAGTTTTCTATTAAGATTTTCTCAATATTTGCCCGAAGTTGGGAAATTGGCGATGTGTTCCACCCCCGTGCCTCGGAGAGCACGTTAAGCCGTCGGTCCTACGCCTGAACTCTCTCCGGTCGTGTCGGATTCCCGTCACATCGGACTATGAGAGTGAAGGAATAGAAGCATACACTTGTTGTGTATTATGCCTGCCAATCCGCAGTGGAGCAGCGTGGTGGGTCTATGCTCTAAAAACCCTCGCTCCTTGGAGTGAGGAGGCCTGTGCCCAGCAGTGGGACGTTAAAGGGCTGCTACTTACTTACTTACAACACATTTTGCGATTCATTTTTATATATAACATTAAGCAAGTTTTTCGATAAAAGCTCTCAGATGTTCTTTAATTGTCTCATTTCTACGTCTTTACATAAACCCTTGACAATTTATATACTTAAACTTTCCTCATAAATCATTTTATCTATGATGAAAACCGAATGAAAATCCTTTTAGTAGTTTTTGTATGTATCTGGAACAGACAAACGAAAACTCTGTTTTATTAAATTTAAAGTTATATTGACAGAAGGACTTAATACAGATTGTCTAATATACCTTATCCCTTCCTTAATAACTGGAGCTTTGAAAGCTATTACTCTCTTACAATGTTATTTTTATATCTTTTGTAAGGTTGCGCTTAAAACAAATATAAAAATAAAGCTGTTAATTTATAAAGTTCCCTTCATAGTTGATTAAAGAGAAATCCGGTAACAGTTACCACTGGTTTGCAAGGAAAGGAATTAAGTCGTTCAAAACTTTTCATTCTGTAATATTCTTGTGCTTGAAACGTAATATTTTTTATTAACTGCGCAGGTCATCAAAATTTTCATGAGCAAGCTTAAAACCTCAGCAGTTTTAAGATTAACTGGAGTGCAGTGTAATCCCGCATCTTGAATACTTATTTCTCGTTTTTATTAAAGAAAGATTTGCAATATGTAATAACTTCTTTTTAGTTTCACTTAGATCTTTTTTTTTCGCTGGGAAATGCTTTTGCGCACGTCAGATGAAGTCAACTCCATCCGACAGTTTGGGACTCGCTGGCCGCACCAGAATACCCAGTAAAACCCAGCGGAACCCTCTTCATCAGTATGCTGGGGGCCAGATGTTCGCTGCCGCATTCAGCTCTCGCACTCTGGATAAATTCGACTCAAAGGTTCAAGGAATGGGAAGCAAACGGGCAAAACTGCGCCTTTTGGCACCCCTTCTCCTCCGGTAGCTACCGGAGGAGAAGGGGTGGAGCACCGACCGCAATCTCCCTTTCCCTCTCTAATGCCTCCTTCTGCAAGTTCACAGATTCACAAAAGGAGGCCATAGCTCTCCAACGTGACTCCCGACCGAGCATAGAACCAACTACGCTCGACAAAGAGAGGTTACTTCCAATCAGGGATACCATGAGATGGTGTTGTGGTCCCCAGGCCGGGCATTCTAGTAGAGTGTGGTTCGCCGAGTCAACAGCCGCTCCGCACACTCACAGGATTTACTTGTACTTACACCTTTTGTAAAATTAATAAGTTTATCTTTGACTAAAAAAAAGTAAGTAAAGTAAGTAGCAGCCCATTAACGTCCCACTGCTGGGCACAGGCCTTCTCGCTCATGTGAGAGAGGGTTTTTAGAGCATAGACCCACCACGCTGCTCCACTGCGGATTGGCAGGCATAGTACACAAGTGCACTCTCTATTCCTTCACTCTCATAGTCCGACATGACGGCAATCCGACACGACCGGAGAGAGAGATCAGGCGCAGGACCGACGGCTTAACGTGCTCTCCGAGGCACGGGGGTGAATCACACCGCCAACTTCCCAACTTCGGGCAAATATTGAGAAAATCTTAATAGAAAACTCAATATCGATTTCGAACTGGCCCGACCCGGGACTCGAACCCAGGACCTCATGTCTGTAGTCGAACATGCTAACCACTAGACCAATGAGGCAGTCATCTTTGACTAAGGTTATGTAAATTGTTGATGACAGTGATATTTACCTATTTGATATTGAGATAAGATCATCAAATAGTGATTAATATTACTCATATATACAGGGTGACTCATAAAGGATGGGTAATCTTCAGACGGCTACTAACACAGTTATCAAACGCTCCAAAAAAAAAAAAATGTCAAGTAGCTACACCACCTACTCCATTATATTCAAACAATATTTCTAACCCAAAGGTTACCTGATAGAAATCGCTGTGTGAATAAGACCGCCTTTTTGTGCATTAATTTTTCTATGTTTCATGTGTGGTATATGACACAGTTTTTTATCTATCTATCTATCTATCTATAAAGTGAAACCTTTCCTATATTCTTAGTCAGAATAAATCCAGTGAAAACAAATCGATGCGAAAAATCAAATATATAAATTAGATATAGAAGATTTATACACAGGTGATCGCAATGTAGACGCTCACTAAGAACGGACTTCCTCATGTAACCACGGTATCATGGAAATATTGTGTTTATGAATATAATTAAAGCGTGGGAGGGAATGCATTCCTCTAATCGAAATAACAATATATATTGTAATGATGATGAATAAAAAAGAGACACCTGACTTTAATCTCCTCAGAACAGGGCGCGAAGGAACCTTCGTAACTTTCTTATTCTTCATTAATACCATCTTCAGTCGTTCACTAGAATAATATTATATGTAGAATATAATATATTTGACTATTCAAAAGTGCTTTCAAAGCATATTTGACTATAGAATTTTTGTATTTTATAATCAAATTTGCTTGGGGACAGTCATGAGGTTCTGGCTCTGGGTCAATTCAAAAATCGATATTGAGTTTTCTATTAAAGATTTCCTTAATATCTGCCCAAAGAAAAGGACGTTGGCGGTGTGATTCACCCCAGTTTCTTGTAGAGCACGTTAAGCTGTCGGTCTTGAGCTTGATATCTCGCCGTGTTGGACTTCCGTCACATCGGCCTATGAGAGTAAAGGAATAGAGAGTGCAATTAGGAAGAGGGTGGTGGGTCTATGCCCTAACAACCCTCTCTCCTATGAGTGAGGAGACCTGTACCCAGCAGTGGGACGATAATGGGCTGCTGCTTTACTTTTGCTTTTGTGTCGCAAAAGTTAACGTGAAAACACTTGAAAGATTTACAAGTTAAACGTTTTATAATTTCATGCAATTAAGCGAACTCGCTGTAAAGTAGCAAGTTTTGCATTTAAAATTTAAATCCAGCCGCATTAAGTAAGAAATTTTAGTCACTTGAAACTGCAGCTATCATTAATTATTTGGCGTGCCAACTTTGTTACAGTGAATACGTTTAATAAAACGATTTTTTGGTGCCCTGGTCTCCTGAGATGTAGCTTAGTTATATCAAAATCTATTTCTGTGTAACTAAACCATGCCCTTGTTTTTATAAGCATTTTATAATTAACTTATTAACTAACTTACTTTAAATTATTTACTAATTTAATGAAACTTATTTACTAGATTACTTTAAATACTTACTGCCGTACTGAGTCTTAGTTACTTAAATAAAAAGTATATTAATATGTATGGTTATTGATGTTTATAATGCATGGCTGAGTTACTTGTGGGTTCTTCTTGGAATGGAGTATGAGCTAAATTTCGCAACTATACATTTTTAAGTCTCTTTTTAATCACTGGAAAGCTTATTTAGATTTCATAAACTAATTCACTATAACTTAAACTTTAAAGTAACTTTTACCGTTAGGAATCACGGCATTTTATTAATGAAATCTTCAACGTTTGATTATTGATGTCAAAGAGTTTGATATTGGTTTTTCTCAGAAAATAATATGAAGAAAATCCCGTAATTTTAACTACTTGCAGCAACAGGACGCTTTGGCAAGCTACTAGGTTCTAGATTGTATGTTGTTGGTTTTTCAGTGGAATAAAGTTATTCAATTTATATATCTAATAGATGATGGCTCTATCTAAATAGAAACATTGTCAATATTCTAAAGAAAAGCCAACATAAATGTGGCCTTTATTGTTCGCAGAGAGTTTAAAAGCCGACTTAATAACTTTAAGTCTCAAACGAAGCGAACTTAGGAATCTTTTGTCAAAGAAAGCAAATAATAGAGAGCCTATCGAATTATAACTTCAAGTGTAAGAAAAGTGAAAAATTTTCTGTAATAATGGACAATAAGAGCAAAAAAGTCGACAATGTTGTGCAAAAGTATAAATTATACTTTATTAAAAAAACAAATTTTAGTCCGATATTGCTCAGTGCCTGAAGAACAAAATGTTCGAACAGTGCGTGTTGCCAGTGATGACCTACGGTTCTGAGACGTGGTCGCTGACTATGGGGCTCATGCGGAAGCTCAGAGTCACTCAGCGTGCGATGGAGAGGGCTATGCTCGGAGTTTTTCTACGTGATCGAATCAGAAATGAAGAGGTCCGTAGTAGAACCAAAGTCATCGACATGGTCTACTAATCACGAATCTGAAGTAGCAATGGGCGGGGCTATGTGTCCGAAGGACCGATGGAAGGTGCTGGAGTGGCGACCCTGCACCGGACGGCGAAATGTAGGCATACGCCCCACAAGGTGGACCGATGATATAAAGAGGGTCGCCGGTAGCCGCTGGAGCCAGGCGGCGTTAGACCGGGCCTTGTGGAAGTCATTACGAGAGACCTATGTCCAGTAGTGGACGTCCATCGGTTGAAGCGACGACGACGACGACGACGAAAAAAACAAATAACGTTTTATTTATTTGATTTTGGGTTAGCAATTGACTGTGCACACCTTACGTTACTGTAACCGATGATACAGTCTAAAATACATAAGTAGCAGAAGAACGAGATAATTTTCTTCTTGGTTATATTGTATCTACACATCATCGAAGTGAAACGGTAGGTGATGATACTGTTTAACATGAAAACGCGCTAGATTAGGAAGAGATCTGGCACAATGAGCTGATGCTCGTTTTGGTAGCAGAGTATTGGTTCAAATTCCAAAGAAAATTTATGAAATTGTATTTTCCAATCTGTATTAGTAGGTAATTACCATTCTATTAGCAAATACAAGAGACAAAAGGGTAAACCATAAGAGGTAAAGTTACTTTTAACAGTTTGGCAGGCTTTAAATGATATTTCCAACGCTAACTTGTAAGCAAAAATAAAACTAGACGGGTAATTCCCCGGACATCAGCTAGTATTCAAATAATTTTAATTTGGAAGTGCAATAGAAACTAAAATAATTTACGAAGCGGCAAGCAGGTCTTGCTGGTTTCTTGTTCCTTTCAAAACTTCTCGGGCATCGGGCCAAATGATTTTATTGAGACTTGTTTTAAACTAGTTCCGTTTGATGTTTTCTTTCACAGACAACTAAAAATACAAATTTAAAATAATTAGACATATAAGAAAAAAGTATAGGAATCGACCAAGCGACGCTTTTGTCAGCAAAAAAATCCAAAACTTGGCCATAAATATTGTGATTGCCTAAACAAATAACTACTTAGTCCGTTAAATTGAAATTTACCAAAAAAGGTGCACAAAACAATTTCACTTAAGTTAAATAACACGTAGGAAGTAATTGTAACAGTCTTCTATGATTACGCTGTTGTTATATATTACATCGTAACTTTAGATTTTAAGTCGTTCTGGAGTATCATCATCAGACGTACATTAGAATTAGAGTGTGGAAAGGAAAAGAAAAAAACAAAAATTTGACGATTTAAAAGTGCTGTAATATGCCTACTTGAATAAAGATATTTTGATTTTGATTTTTTTGACATGTAATCTCGACTCTAATTTGATTTTTCTTTTGTTCCAGATTCAATCTTCTTGAAAATGAACCGGTTATGTAAATGGGAGTTGTTTCAAAAAGCTTCGAGCACGGGGTAATTTTCAATTTGAGCGTGAACTTCTCAAACAACTCGTTTTACGCCGAAATATAAAAAAATGTATATTTTTGTTTCAGGATAATGTCGTTTAAAGGAATACATCTTAAAGAAATTACGTTTCCGGATCAAATGGAGACACATTACGGGCGCTTACTCGCTAAAAGAATTCGGAGTAACATCCCGATCAACGTCAATAATGCTACGTGAAATGAAGTTAACGAAACAGCAAAATGGGCCAAACATACATGCATGCCAACGATAACCACACTTCGTTAAATTACTCACAATCCTACAACGTAATAGACGTTGATAAAGACGTTTGCGCCGTCGCAGATGAACCTAAATATCCAAGTAGCTTCGGAGTAATGCTGGCCGTGCCGGAATGGGAGGCCATTTGTACAGCAATAGTACTAACACTTATCATCATTTCCACCATAGTAGGCAACATATTAGTAATATTGAGTGTATTCACATATAAACCTCTTAGGATAGTTCAAAATTTTTTCATAGTTTCACTCGCTGTAGCCGATTTAACGGTCGCGATATTAGTCCTGCCTCTTAACGTCGCCTATTCAATACTCGGACAATGGATTTTTGGGATCTATATGTGCAAAATGTGGCTGACATGCGATATAATGTGCTGCACATCTTCTATATTAAATCTTTGTGCGATAGCCCTCGACCGGTATTGGGCAATAACGGACCCAATAAATTACGCACAAAAGAGAACCTTGGAGAGAGTGCTCCTAATGATTGGCATAGTATGGACATTCTCACTTATTATTAGCTCCCCGCCTTTGTTAGGTTGGAATGATTGGCCTGAAATCTTCGAACCTGACACTCCATGTCGTTTAACGTCTCAACCAGGCTTTGTTATATTTTCATCTTCTGGATCATTTTACATACCTTTAGTTATAATGACAGTAGTTTACTTTGAGATATACTTAGCGACTAAGAAAAGATTAAGAGATCGAGCTAAAGCGACAAAAATTAGCACAATATCTAGTGGACAAAATAAATTCGCTTCAAAAGAAAGTGATGAAAAAGATCAAGATTCAGTGAGTTCTGAAGCCAATCACAACGAACACCAAGGAGTGACCCGTCTCGTATCAGACAACGAAAAGAAGAAGAAAACTAAAAGATCAACACCTAAAAAGAAACCTAAGCGCCGTTACTGGAGTAAAGATGACAAGTTTCAAAATAAACTAATAATTCCGATTTTATCAAATGACAATTCTGTGACAGATATGGCTGATAACATTGACAATCGTAATACGTCATCAGAGAGTAACTCTAAAGAAACTAACGAAGATGACTTGCAAGTGATTGAAACTTCTATTAAAGTCCAAATACGTCAAAAACCTAACCAGCAAAGTGCGGTATACCAGTTTATAGAAGAGAAACAGCGTATATCCCTCACACGCGAGCGTCGTGCTGCTAGAACCCTTGGTATTATCATGGGGGTATTCGTTGTATGCTGGTTACCATTCTTCGTTATTTATCTTGTGATACCATTTTGCTCCAGCTGTTGTCTATCAAACAAGTTCATAAACTTTATAACTTGGTTGGGATATATTAATTCCGCTTTGAATCCCTTAATTTATACAATATTCAATATGGATTTTAGGAGAGCGTTCAAAAAACTTTTGTGCATGAAAACATAAGTTTAGAACTATTAATTGGATAGTGTTCGTGCCAAATTTAGATTAAGTCATATGTAATAAACTCGAAAGCCGCTGACTTGCTCAAATTAAGGATTAGATGTGTTGAAAAATATCTCTTAACAATTTATTAGTAATTACATTATTATTCTTAATCTTGTAGAATGTGAACCGTCTTTTAATATTCTTAATAATGTTGTACAGAAAGTTCAAAAATGTAGTCTCTTTGAAATTTAATATTGATGTAATATATTTAGAAGTGTACATAATTAAACATGTGGTGCGTGGCACAGTAGTAAGTTTAGTTCGACACGTATATGATATGTTCTCTATGTGATTTTTAAAAATAAACTGTATTATAATATATCAACGAAATTTAAGATACTGTACATAGCAATAATAGAGTTGTATATACATATCTTTTCATTGTATATAGATATTTAATGGTACTAAATATAGAAAAACGTAGTTCTAATAATGTTGCTTCTCTCAGAAAATTGGCACCTTAAGAATAATGTATTCATTTTATTAACTTGTAGTACTAATTGGTAATATTTATATTATTATATCCCTTTAAAATAATTTGAGCCCTTATTTAAAAGGGATATTAGAATACGAAATTATGTTAATTTCGCTGTCTTTTTTTAAATAAAAAATATTATTGGAAATCTTGTTTAAATTCTTAGCCCGGGTGTAAACTGACAAATATTTTTTTTTTGTGTATTTGTTCTTGTTGCACACAAAAATACAAATTTTAAAAGACAAGACTTACAAAATTGTAGGTAAAAGTGTACAAAGGCGGTCTTATCGCTTAAAGCCTCCAGAAAACCTCGGAGATAGTAGCCCGTGAAATAAGTGGGTAAGTGCAATAGAACATCTTACATATACATATATATAGGTACATAGATAGATATACATACACACGTATATGATTTAATAGACATACACAGCCTCATTGGTGTAGTAGTTAGCATGTTCGACTACAGACATGAGGTCCTGGGTTCGAGTCCCAGGTCGGGGCAATTCGAAAATCGATATTGAGTTTTCTATTAAGATTTTCTCAATATTTGCCTAAAGTTAGGAAGTTGTCGGTGTGATCCACCCCCGTGGCTCGGAGAGCACGTTAAGCTGTCGGTCTTACACCTGATTTCTCTCCGGTTGTGTCGGATTCCCGTCACATCGGATTATGAGAGTGAATGAATAGAGAGTGCACTTGTGTATTATGCCTGCCAATGCGCAGTGGAGCAGCGTGGTGGATCTATGCTCTAAAAACTCTCTCTCATGCGAGTGAGGAGGCCTGTGCCCAGCAGCGGGACGTTAATGGGCTGCTACTTACCTTTTTACATACACATCTCATAATACAAACGTAATTTATATTACATTTCTTTACTTCTATAAAAGCTATTGAACGTTTAGAATCTCTAAACTATCTGTATACCTAATTTAATTTAAATCAGTACAGCAGTTTTGGCGTAAAAGCGTGCCAGACAGACTTTTGCGTTTATAATATTGGACAGAGAACCAGATAATCTGTATATATATATATATAAATGTGTGACATCCAGGTGTGACTATATATGTGTGACTCATCACGATATCTCTGGAACCATAAGGCGTAGAGACATGAAATTTGGTAGGAATATTCCTTTTGCCGAGTAGAGGTCAGTTAAGAACGGATTTTGCGAAATTCCACCCGCAAGAGGGGTTGCCGGGGTGTTAAATAAAAAAAATTAAATCTTCACATTTACAAACTATATATGGCTGCCTCATTGGTCTAGTGGTTAGCATGTTCGACTACAGACATGAGGTCCTGGGTTCGAGACCCGGGTCGGGCCAATTCAAAAATCAATATTGAGTTTTCTATTAAGATTTCTCAATATTTGCCCGAAGTTGGGAAATTGGCGGTGTAATCCATCCCTGTGCCTCGGAGAGCACATTAAGCTGTCGGTCCTACACCTGATTTTTCTCCGGTTGTGTCGGATTACCGTTACATCGGACTATGAGAGTGAAGGAATAGAGAATGCACTTGTGTACTATGCCTGCCAATCTGCAGTGGAGCAGCGTGGTGGGTCTATGCTCTAAAAACCCTCTCTCCTCGGAGTGAGGAGGCCTGTGCCCAGCAGTAGGAAGTTAATCGGCTGCTAGTTACTTACTTACTTTTTACAAACTATATCTTTTATAGTATGTAAAACTTAATCACAATTTTGTTAACATAATGGGATCTATCAAAAGTAAATTTTAGGAAATTCTACCTGCAAAAGGTAGTGCGGGTTTGATTCTTAATTGTAAAACAATTTGCTTAAATGAATGAAAATGCTACCAAACAAACATTCCACGCAGACGATGTCACGGGTTCAACTAGTATTGTATATAACATTAAGCAGGGACTTCAACGGAACTTCAATAGAAATTTCTAGGGGATTGGATTTTCGCAAGAATTTCCGAAAGAAAGAAAAACTCGTTCTTTAGGTTTAAAGCGAAAAGCTATAAGCTTAAGTTTATCGCAAACAGATAAACAGATATGAGAGAGTATTTATTTCTTACATGTAGAGAAACAACAATTTCACCGTGTGAAAATAAAATTTTATTTCCTGCAGTGCCTTTTTATGTTCAATGTAAGGAAGGCATTAAACCCTCTAACCATTTGGTCGAAGGCCCCATAATTTAAGATATAAAGTCTCATGTACTGATAACGTAATATCGGGTCGGTAAGAATTTACGACAAAGCTGTTAGGAGTAAGGCGTGTTTCATAGCGAGCTGGAAGATTTTACATCCACAATGATATTTTTAGACATAGATATAATCAAAATCAAGAAACTCTGGTAACTGACTTTCCAATTATCGAATACCACTTTACTGTTTTTTAAGAAGATAAAATATAATAGTTATTTATCGTTAACAGATAAATAAATGCCAGTTCGGACTTTTTTGTAGAACTATAAAAAATGCTTATCTCAGATGCATAATTTTGATATATTTCAGAGGAATTTGGCATCATTTTCAATGAAAGCTTCTAGACGGCTTCACTTTCCGAAGCTTCCCACAAATATCGTGATATAGTAACAAAACTATTTGGAGCAAACTACCCGCAAGTCAAAACTAAATAAATGATATGACTTATTATTATCACTAGTATTCGCGGATATAATACTGTCTTTTAAACGGCGATACTTGCGTGTTCTACACATTATAACATATATTATTCGGAGTAATTCAAAATAAAATTGAAAAAACATATGCAGGTAGGAAGAAAAAACAATAAATTTAACAAATATTTCAATATCTATAACAGCAATGGTAAAAATAATTTCATTTAATTTCGTGCCTCAGGAAAACCGCTATATAAAGCTCGAAAGAATGAATATAATATTTAAATATATACAATTTAGCATTACTTCTCTTAAAACAACTACTTCACAAGACACAGCTCGAAACAATGAATATATTATTTGAAAATTTACAATTTAGCATTACTTCTCCAAAAAAAAACTACTTCACGAGACACAGCTTAAAAGAATGAGTATAATAAAGAATGCAAAGTTGAATATATACAACTTTGCACTATTTCTCTTAAAGCATCTACTTCACGAGACAGTTCGAAAAAATGAATATATACAATTTAGCATTACTTTTCTTAAAACAACTACTCAACGAGACACAGCTCGAAAGAATGAATATAATATTTAAATATTTACAATTTAGCATAATTTTTCTTAAAACAACTACTCAACGAGACACAGTTCGAAAGAATGAATCTATTTACAGAAAACCTTAACAAACTATAACATGCAACTAACTTTCTTCAAAAAATAATATATTTATTAGTGAAAACAGTATTAAAATCCCATTAGCAGTAAGGCAGATAACGCAGAGGACTTTGTTTTGTAATATTTAATATTCCTGTCTATTTATTAAAATTAGAACATTCTGTATTTGGCCTTATAATGGTAATTCATTGGCATTGATATCTATAACTATTGGGAACTAACACACAGACAGAAATTTGAAAACGTATTGCAATGTACATCACAAACAAATACTTTGTTTATATGTGGAATATTTGTATAGCTTCTGGGAACTCAAAGGTGTTCAGAATGTCCGTTGACATTCATGTTCCATGCAACTATTGAACGATTCTCTTTGAACAAGGTTATATATACTGTAATGTGTATAGGTTTCAATGTAAATACTTGAATACACATCAAAATACGCAGGGTTATTGGTAATTCTACGTATTGATGTTAGGGTGTGATCGGTAAAGATGATAGCCTTAGTCTCACTCAAACGGGGCACCAGAGATGAATACGAAAGTTGAAACTCTGGTGTCTCACTTAAGGATGAAGAAGGTTCCGCTGGATTTTAGTAGGTATTGCGAGTCCTCTCCATCGCCGAGTCCCACTCCTGATTCATAGGTTGGGGTAAGTGACTAAAAGCATTTCCCAGCGAAAAAAAATTGCTTCAAAAGATTTGTAAAAGAATAGTAACAATTAAAATCTGATCCACCGAAAATTTATTTAAAATACGTAAGGTAAGTGGCAGCCCATTAACGTCCCACTGCTGGGCACAGGCCTCCTCACTCTTAGGAGAGAGGGAAGGAGCATAGATCCACTACGATGCTCTACTGTGGGTTGGCATAGTACCCAAGTGCACTCCCTATTCCTTCACTTACATAGTCCGATGTGACGGGAATCCGACACGACCGGAGAGAGATCATATGCAGGACCAACGGTTTAACGTGTTCTCTCAGGCACGAGAGTAGAACACACCGCCCACTTCCCAATTTGGAGTAAAAATTGAGAAAATCTTAATAGAACCTCATGTCTAACTGCAGTGTAAAGCACGCCGCCAACAACACAACTTCGGGCAAATACTGAGAATTAAAAGAAAACTCAATTTCGATTTTGAATTCGCTCCACCCCGGAACTCGGACCAGGACCTCATATCTGTAGCCGAAAAAGCTGATCACTAGACAGACTTTGTAGTATCTTACAGATCTGTCGCCAATCTGACTCATTGGAGAGAGGATTTTTAGAGCATAGATCCCCATGATACTCAACACTCTCTATTCCTTCTGTTTCATAGTCCGATGGGACGGTAACCCAAATATGGAGAAAATCTTAATAGAAAACTCAAGATTTTTCAATTTGCCCAACCCTATTCTATGAGTGAGGAGGCCTGTACCCAGCAGTGGGACGTTAATGAGTTTTTACTTACCTAATATCTTTTATTAACAACCGATACTTACGATCAAATAGCTTTTTAAGCTTATTATGGTCTAATAAAGAATATTATAATTAATGGATATAAAGTCAAGATTGAAGGCAGAAATATACATGATTTCTCATTTTTCTCTCGATAAATAAAATTTAAGAAGACATTATTGCAGTAGTTTATTTATAATATAAGTTTGCTTGGAAGTTTGCTTGGAATATGTGTGGAACATAGTCTTTTTGTGGCAAACACTATGTTTGAGCACAAGGGGATTCATGTGTATACAAGGGAAGAAGGGAATGCTAGAAGTATGATTGATTTTGTAATTGTGGACGAAAAACTGAAGAAGAAAGTTCTAGATGCTCGAGTATACCGCGGGGTCGACATCGATACTGACCACTACCTGGTCGTTGCCCGAATCGGTGGTCTTTTTAATCGGTGGCGCCATAGAAAGAAGGAAACCTCGAGCATTCTTGAACGAATAAAAGTGGAGAGATTGCAAGAAGAGGATGTTAGAGAAGAATATCTGAAAAATTTGAGTGGGCGATTCAAGAGTGAAGACGAAGGAAATGAGATTGAAAGTTTATGGAATAAATTTAAAGATGGAGTGGTTGGTGCTGCTATTGATGTATGTGGCGTGTCTAAAAGGAGGAAAGGTAAGAAAGAGAAGAATTTGTGGATGGACAAAAATGTTCAAGCAGCTGTGTGTGAAAAGAAGAAAGCTTGGTCCGATTGGTTGGCTACAAAAGCGAACCAACGAATGCAAAAGGCAACGAATGATGACGTAAAAAAGGCAAGAATGGAATACAAAAGGGTGAAAGTAATTGTGAAAGAAGCTGTAAGAAAGAAAAAAGAAGAATACAGTGATATGTATGATAGGAGACTTTCTGATGATTTTCAGTCAAACAAAAAGTTTTTCTGGAAATCAATACAATTTGCCCGAGGGAGATCTACTTCCTCGGAGCTTTGTAAAATCAGAAGTTTAGATGGAAGTTTAATAAAAGGAGAAGAATGGATATTGAAGAGATGGAAGGATCATTTTGAAAGTTTGTTTGAAAGAAATGAAGCAGAGGTAAATATGGCCTCTGCGGATAGCAATGAATGTAAGACAAGTGATAGCGAGATTAGTATGGATGACATCATGAAAGCGATAAAAGGTATGAAATCAGGTAAGGCTGCTGGGTATGACAGAGTGTCAGTCGAGATGCTGAAGGCTGGCCGCGGGATTGTGGTAGCTCAGCTGTACTGCCTTTTCAATATATGCTGGGAGAAAGGTCAAGTCCCAAGAGATTGGAGCAAGGCCGTAATTGTCCCTCTATATAAAGGAAAAGGGTCACAGCAGGAGTGCAAAAATTACCGCGGTATCAGCCTTCTTAGTGTCGTCGGCAAATTGTATGCAAAGATATTAATTGAAAGGGTGATTAATGAAACTGATGGGAAAATATGGGACGTGCAAGCGGGATTTAGAAGAGGAATGGGATGTACGGATCAGGTCTTTTCTTTACGGTGCATAACTGAAAAATGTTTGGCTAAACACCAAAAAGTTTATTGCGCGTTCGTAGATTTAGAAAAGGCCTATGATCGAGTGGTGAGGAATGAGCTGTGGTCAACGTTATCTACGTATGGGGTGAGCGGTTGTCTGATCCAAGCATTGAAGTCTCTCTATGAGGGTTCTAGTGCCTGTGTCAGAATAAACGGAGCGTACACGGAGTGGTTTCCTGTCGAAAGAGGTGTTCGACAGGGATGTGTTGCGTCACCATGGCTGTTCAACCTTTTCATGGATAAATGTTTGACAGATTTAAAAGAATGTATGTATGGGTTAAGAATGAATGAATTACTCATCAAATGTTTACTCTACGCTGATGATCAAGTAATACTTGCGTCATCCGCTAACGAGCTTCAGGAGATGCTAAATATTATGAATGAAGCTTTGAAAGGGAAAGGAATGAAAGTGAATGTAAACAAAACGAAAGTTATGCTTTTTGAACGAGATGAATCTATGATGAATGGCAATATTTTGATAGATGGGGAACAAGTGGAAGAGGTGAAAGAATTTGTATACTTGGGATCTAAATTTACAAAAGATGGAACATGTGAAAGTGATATCGAAAGGAGAGTGAATGCAGGGAATATGGTAAATGGTGCTCTGCATGCTTTTATGAATAGCCAGATGGTGTCTCAAAGGGCTAGACTGGCAGTGCATGCTGGAGTGTTGGTGCCAACACTTATGTATGGTAGTGAAAGTTGGGTATGGCAGAAGAATCACAAAAGTAAAATAAATGCGGTAGAGATGAGAGCGTTGAGAAGCATGAGTGGATTAAAACTGAGTGACAGAGTGAGAAATAGTGTGATAAGAGAACGTTGTGGTATAAAAGAAGACGTAGTGACTAAAATTGAAAAAGGTATGCTTAGATGGTTTGGGCATGTAGAGAGAATGAATGAAAGGAGACTGACAAAAAGGATTTATGAGTCAAGAGTGAATGCGAAAGTTGGAAGGGGAAGACCGAGGCGAACGTTCCTGGACCAAATCCAGGACATTTTAAATAACGGCCAGGTCAAGAGTACTCTAAACCGACGAACTTGTATGAAAGATTTAATGAGATTGAGAGAAGCGAAGGAGATATGCAAGGATCGTGGCAAGTGGAAGGATGTTGTCTCTGCCTACCCCTATGGGAATAAGGCGTGATGCTATGTATGTATATGTATGTATGTTTATTTATATATAAACTTAAACTATATTCTCGGCAATCGGTTCTTACTTCTTCACTACTCTTCTTTTGACAAAAGGCATTAGCCTTCCACCTTTACCTATCCTTTGCTGTACATAACCATTGTGGTCATGCTACTTTCTTCCTTTCGCTTTACTGGTCTTCCCTTACTTCTTTTACTTCCCCTGGGGTACCATTCAGTTATTATTTTCGTCCCTCTTCCCTTCTTTTCTGTCATCACGTGTCCTGTCCATGCCATTTTAATTTCCTGCAAACTGATCATACTTTTCTGAATTTGGCCCTTTTTAAATTTATTTTTTTCGATAATACCCTCATAATGCATGAATAGGTTGGTATCCTTAATTGAGATTCCACGAATACGTGCGATCCTTTCCGCTTCCTAGGCACTAATACGCATAACTAAGTGTGGAATTTGTTCCGGTATTTTGTCTTCTGTATCTTACGTAAGGAGTACGAAATATAATTGCCTTTAAAAATTAGTAATAGTGAAGAACAGATCGCTGGTACCTATTACGATCAGATCTACAAGGACACAGCAGAGCAGTTTAAAGTAATTTTCATTGACAAAAACATTAATAACTGATGGTTAAAATGTGGAGCATTACCTGGTAAGCTTTCAAGCTTAACACTATAATTATATACAAGACTTTAACTTAAACAAACATATGTTCATACCGCTTTGCTGAACAGTAGTGGTTTTGTAGATGCTACTATTTTAATACCGAAATGTTTGTAACAGAAAAAGTGTCAGTAGTCTAATGTCATAGTCATATATAAGTACCACCGCGAAGAGGAATACTTTTTGTAATAAAATAGGTCAATAATATAATAATAAAGATCTCTATCGGATCTTTTACAGAAATAGAGCCAAAATAAGTTAGAAAATAACGCAAACATTCCTGCGAAAATGTGTCAAAATTGCTCTTCAGTTTGCACCTGTATTTGATTTCTGAAAACGAAGACGCTTCCACGTTATGTTCTCTGAGGTCTTTTAAACTATTTAACATATTTTAACGTAGTTTTCAGCAATAGACAGAACATGTATGTGACATGAACATGTAACAACAAGATGTATGTTTATATGTATAATATATACATATTATAGTACAGAAAAAACGAAAAATTCAAGAATTTGTAGCATGAAGTCGTAACAGAGTGCGTTTAAATCGCAATTGTATGACCAAATCTTACATCATTTATCAAATTAATGTACCACAGAATTGTATATCTTGAAATAATCTGTAAAATAGTCCGGGATGGGATATATTTATCCCTAAAGGAAAAACCGCTGTAACCATTTTTATCTTCTATATACTACAAAAAATATGTGTTATTTACCAAGCTAATTTATACAAAACGGTACTATTATTTATTCAATTAAATGCATCACATATGTTGTATATTTCATGTAGATCAAAACTATCTTTAACAGTATTTCTTGAAAATGAATATCTTAGAAGTTATTAGAGATTTAAAAAGCGGAGGCAAATCTGCATGATTTTTACAGTCGACTTGATATTTAATTTGCTAAGTTAATTTGTCGTTAGTTACTGTTTCATTTTATTAGTTTGCCTGTTTGTTAAACAAAAAAATCTAATTCTATTAAAAGGGTAACAACGTTATTGTTAGCTAAAGTTATTAAATACAAGTAAAAAGGGCTAAAAGCTTTAGGGTGAAAT
This sequence comes from Elymnias hypermnestra, assembly GCA_015832385.1. Taxonomy (NCBI): domain Eukaryota; kingdom Metazoa; phylum Arthropoda; class Insecta; order Lepidoptera; family Nymphalidae; genus Elymnias; species Elymnias hypermnestra. The sequence continues at coordinate 8,779,430 of JACTOM010000934.1, forward strand.
AAGGGTACAAAAGTAACCCAAAACTTTTTCTATGCATAAAAAGGTACGTTTGATTAAAAAGAGCTTTTAGTGGAAATATCTCTTTTAGGACGTGGTGTAATTGAAAATGTTCGAGAGTATTTACATATTACATATTTCTTAGGTGTAGTGGTTTACTTTCTCGAATGCCGACCGCAAAGTCTTGGGAAAAAAAGTATTTTTTTTGCTTTATTTCATGAAAATAACAGCCTTCCAACATATAAAGATACGAGAATGAATGCCAACCCAACAACCAACGATTTTTGAATACTTTTATTGGGTTGCCTCATTGGTCTAGTGGTTAGCATTTTCGACTACAGACATGAGATCCTGGTTTCGGGTCAAGGGTCGGGCCAATTCAAAAATGGATATTGGGTTTTCTATTAAGATTTTCTCAAAATTTGCTCGAAGTTGGGAAGTTGGCGGTGTAATCCACCTCCGTGCCTCGTAGAGCACGTTAAGCCGTCGGTCCTGCGCCTGCCTGATCTCTCTCCGGTCGTGTCGGATTCCCTTCACATCGGACTATGAGAGTGAAGGAATAGAGAGTGCACTTGTGTACTATGCCTGCCAATCCGTACTGGAGCAGCGTGGTGGGTCTATGCTCTAAAAATCCTCTCTCATATGAGTGAGGAGGCCTGTGCCCAGCAGTGGGACGTTAATGGGCTGTTAATTACCTTACCTATTGGGTAATTATGTCATAGTAGCTGACATTTAAATGTGGGTCTTAAAGTTGACGCCCACCGACCACTACCAACCGGGACGCTTCTTAAGTCTGATATCTTCTAAGATATGAATTTTAATAAAGTGATGTTAAAAGAAGTTTTAATCTACATAAAATATGTCACGCAGTTAATGTATTTAATTGGATAAAGAATAATACTATATTATATAAAATAGTTTTGTAAATAACACATATTTTTTGTAAATATTTAAAAGATGAAAATGGTTACAGTGGGTTATCCTTTAGAGATAGATAAATACCATTATGGACTTATATTTACTTATATTTTTAAGATATACTATTCCTTAGTACATAATTTGATTTATCACGTAAAGTTTACCCAGCGTTAGGGATTTAAGCGCACAAAAACATGCTTTAACGACATCATATTACTTGTGCTTAAAATTTTCGGCATTTCTGTTCTATAATATGTATTTATTATACAAGTAAACTTTCCCCTTAAATTACTCTATCTTTTCCTGAAAACTACATTAAAGAAACTTAAAAGATTTAAGCTAAAAAACAGTGGAAACGACTTAATATTATTAATAACCCGAATATCCAAAATTGTTCACTAGATCATATTTATGATGCTTGGATACCTTATTTATATTTTCTTGCTATACAGACAGACTAAACGTCAATTATCCTCAAGTTTCACTAAACCATAATCTGCGAGTTACTACGTTTTTACTTTCCAACGACATTTTTTTTAACCGAGAGTTTTGCTATCAACTAAGTAAAATAGGTATCGTACTTAAAGTACTACGTCATCATTTACTTGCCCTTATCCCACTAGGTGCGGTCGGCACAGGCTGTTTCCTTTCGCCACTTCACTCTATCCGTTGTGATTTCTACATTCACACCCCTTACACATATATCCTCTTTCACACAGTTCATCCACAATTTTTTTGGTCGCATACATGTCCCTTTTTGCATACATGGCTATCCTCCCTTCTCATGAACTGCCCATACCAGGATAGCCTTCCACTCCTTAACTTCTTTGTCACTGGTGCTACTTTCACACTTCCTCTAATAGACTCATTTCTAATCTTATCTAATTTTGTCACTCCACACATCCGTCTCCATATTCGCATCTCCGCTGCATGCAATTTCCTTTCATTCTCCCCTTTAGTGGCCCAGCATTCTCTGACTTAAAGTCCTACGTACATATGTATATATACTAGCTGACCCAACAAACTTATAACATACTGCTTCAGAAAAAATAAATAAAATAACCGAATGATAATTACAGGATGTTTCAACTTAAGTGGTCAAAACTTTACCGAAACGATAAGAATTTGTATTCAAAAAACGCTACCTTTACGCCCAGATTCCTGCCTAAGTCCGTAAATATTATAGTCTTCTTCTTTAGTGGTTTCTTTAGTGGTTTTCAGGTGTGCCAATTGGGCACAGATTATCTTGCCAGTGTCAAGTTTATTGGAGAAGGCACGTAGGAGATTGTAAGGTTTTTGTGATGAAAATTCAAAATTTTGATAATCTACAAGTAATTGACACTTTGTAATCATTTACCACCACTAAAAGAAATAAATAATTAAAGGTTAGGAACAATATAATACAACATGAACACTTTTTCAAAACATTTACAACTTAATTCTATACAAGGGTTAACAAATACTCAACATTTAAAGGAAAAGAAACTCTGGGGGGATGATTTCATAGATAGGATGGGAAATTATAGGGCCACTGAAAAAGTTGTGGGAAATAGTGCCTTCGTCTAGACTACATTCACAGATAGAATTGTCCCTAATCCGAAGTTTAGCTAGGTGGATAGGGGAACACAATGACATTGATCGATTTGCATAAATATGAAGAAAAAACCAAGGACGCCTTGGGATGTTTGGCTGAATGGAGACATAATATTTGCCTTTAACCAATTTTGATGATATCCAGAATAAGTTCCAAGAATTTTTCATGTAAGACTTGGAAAGCGAGCTTAAATCATGAGAGAAGTTTTGAAAATGGTTGAGCGTTCCATCTTGGACTGCACCTTGAGCGCAAAATATTATAATCGCGATCGGAAATCATTGGTGGTAAATGTCAAATGAAAAATAAAACTATGCCCTTCGATTCAATGAACGACTTTTAAATTTAATTGACTTCTTAGCAACGGGACGAACCTTAAATGTTTGACAGGTAGGAATAGTTTCCAAGTGGAAAGCCAAATTGTTTTTATTTACTATATTCCAAGCATTCCTTCATATTAACTCACCCTTTAAACCTTCCCTTGCCTTTAAAACATGAAAACGTTTTAACGACACTAACGAATAGAAATTGAGTTATAGATGAGTTAAGAGGTCAGAAAAATACTATCTTTATTTCTCCAATGGATTTATTCTTTGCAAACGTCACACTTTGAATACTTTTGGCTTTTATAAACATAAAACTCCGCAAATAATCTGAAATTGCTCGAGGAGTTAGCCCCGACTAGTTGTTGTTTAGTGTTTCTTGCTCTTTGTTTTCTTAACATTAACGTCGAATAAATCTTTTTGAAAGTAAAAATATTTATTTTACATCCCTTTGTTTAGATTTCTGTGGAGGAATACTTTCGGTTTTATTTTTCGTCTTATTACAATATTATTCTCGCCATTTCTTACTTCTTATTTACGATGTATATGTAACTACCTTCTGTCTTCGACTTCGTCTTTGTAGACTTTACAATTAAGAAATGGCTACTAACAACATATATTTACGAAAAACTGCTGCTACAGTGACACCTGTTTGATTTGTTGATGTTAGTAAGCCAGGTTATTTACCCAATAAAAGGAATACTAAAATAAAATGTAAAGGGCAAGTTTATTTGAGATTATATATCTCAGTTTCTCTCAGTGAGTTTCATTTAAGCAATATCTTTTACCTAGAGGTTGTCAAGAATAAATCGATGCCCTTGTTCCTGTCGCCAAAAAGGAAATAGTATATTCTTGCCGAAGCTTATATCTTCAGAACAGCTTTTATTTAAAACCAATATTTCAATAAATCTAGCTATTTATACAATTTGAGTAACTGGATACTAAATATATATCCTGAAAAGTATGGACAGCAGAAGGCCAGTTACAGATTATTTGATCTCTTTAAATTATGATGAGGTGGAATCACTACTAAAATCTAATATTTAAAGATACAGACCTACACATAATTCAACACACACACACACACACACACACACACACACACACACACACAGAGAGAGAGAGAGAGAGAGAGAGAGAGAGAGAGAGAGAGACTTCAACACAAACACGCACCAGCACACATACTAATATAATAACGTTTTAAGTCTTGTTTTAATGCACGTTCATCTTCTCTTTTATAAAAAAATATTAAGAAACATATAAATGAAGAGCGAGGTCTTCTAATACATATATTTATTATGCTCAAAAGAGCTTAAATGCTTCAGACGTAATTATTGTAATCTTTGTGTAATAAATCATTTTTCAATATAGTACTGATATAATAGCAAATAAATAAGCTATTTTAGTATTTCTTATAATTTCTGTCTGTAACGAAAGATGAAAAACTATATTGATTTGTTAACATTTTTCGATAAAATTGAATGTAATCTCACCCGAAAGTAAGTGTCAAAACAGTTTTCTATGGTATCATAACCTGGTAAATGCTAATCTATAGTTCCTTACGAAGGACATGACTTGTCGTAGAAATTGTTAGACAAGCCATGTTAATAATGTGCAATATAAGCTAAGTTGAAATTGAAGTCTTTCTTAATAATAATTTAACCATATAGACTACATGACCATGCAAAAAAATTACAAAAGGCTGTATAAAAATAACTGATCGCTATGCCGTCATTTCTGAGCGGTGCAGGTGAGAACGTGAGTAATTCATTGTTTTTATCCTAATATTTTTATTTGTTACCATTTATAATGAGCGACTATAATGTACAACGGTAAAATTGAATAAAATTTTATAAAAATAAATGTTGCCGTTCATAAATTTATGATTTTACAGCAGTTACCTACATTGCAAGATTTATCGAGTTATTACTACTGGAAGAGTGGTAACAAAGGCTGAAGTATCATACCAGTACAGACAAACTGGAAAATGCCATTTACTAAATGAACCTGGGATCTCTGCTGGCAAGGCGAGTACTCGCATCACTGCCAGCGAGGCCTTCAAAACCTTTTGTGGTCATTAAGTAACAATTATTAAACATGGCAGTGCATGCTGGAGTGTTGGTGCCAACGCTTATGTATGGTAGTGAAAGTTGGGTATGGCAGAAGAATCACAAAAGTAAAATAAATGCGGTAGAGATGAGAGCGTTGAGAAGCATGAGTGGATTAAAACTGAGTGACAGAGTGAGAAATAGTGTGATAAGAGAACGTTGTGGTATAAAAGAAGACGTAGTGACTAAAATTGAGAAAGGTATGCTTAGATGGTTTGGGCATGTAGAGAGAATGAATGAAAGGAGACTGACAAAAAGGATTTATGAGTCAAGAGTGAATGCGAAAGTTGGAAGGGGAAGACCAAGGCGAACGTTCCTGGACCAAATCCAGGACATTTTAAATAACGGCCAGGTCAAGAGTACTCTAAACCGACGAACTTGTATGAAAGGTTTAATGAGAATGAAAGAAGCGAAGGAGATATGCAAGGATCGTGGCAAGTGGAAGGATGTTGTCTCTGGCTACCCCTATGGGAATGAGGCGTGATGTTATGTATGTATGTAAGTAACAATTAACCTAAAGGAACTACGCGGGCGATAGCTAGATTATTAAACAAATGTCGGTTTTCTATGAATCCGCTATGAGCAACAACTTAACCGTTTGTATTAATAATACAATCTGTAATATCGCGCTATTGAATTATGTATTAACTTTCATTGAAACGCCGTCGACATATCCGCCATTTGTCGTATTAATACTTAATCATCATAGGATATTATGTATTCATCGTGACAGTGACAACCTTCAAACATAAAAAACCGATACTTGAATGTATATCGCAGCAATAACCAAAGAATCTATACTACTTTGTTGAGTAATTATGAAATGCTTATTTTAATGATTAATTGAGGCTTTCAAAATAAAAAGAGATTGAATCATATATAAAATAGGAAATAAGTCGTTATACATTCTAAAGGACTGAATATAATAACTCATTTAAAGGTAAACGTTTTAATAATAAATTCCCAGAAGACATTCCAGAGGTGTATATTAATAACTTCAAATATTTCATTAAAGAAGAAATTAATTGAAAAATCATATGGTGATGAGAGACAGAGAGAGACAGAGAAAGAAAACACTTTATTGCACACAAGATAAAAATAAAAAGACATGTATTAATGATTTTCGACTGAGTTTTTAATGGGCTCTTCTCAGAACAGGGCATGAAGGTAGCCTCGATTTTAAGTCGTACTTAATATCATCATTAGACTACAAAGTGCTTTAAAGGACTACTTGTATAAAGAATTTTTTGAATGCATTTAGTAGTTGACTGCAAACTGTAAAGTAAGTAGCAATCCATTAATGTGCCACTGCTGGGCCAGGATCGGGAGTGTGGGACTCAGTGAGGGAGGAAAGCAAGCAGTACGCACTAAAACCCAGCGGAACCCTCTTCATCCGTGAGTGAGACATCAAAGGAAACTTGCGCATTCCTACCTAGTGTATTGGATGAGTTCGACTGAGGATTTACGGAAGAGGGGACACCTGCTATATTCTCCATCTCTCGTCCGCGTTCCTCTTTTAGCGAGACTACAGTCTCACAGAAGAAGGCCACTCCCGCCCAACATCGCTCACTGGAGAGTATCATGTCTACAAAGCTCCGCAGCGAAAGATTCCTGCCAATCAGGGCCACCAACAGGTGACGCTGATGTTCCCAGACTGCACAGTCTGCCACAGTGTGGTGTGCTGAGTCTATAGCTGCACTACCCTCATGACAGTTGGACGACTCCTCTCGGCCGATTTGGTGCAGAGTCTGCACCAGCCATTGCTCCAGGTCAGGAGGTGATTGGTCGGGTCCTCCTTCCACTTTTGTATCTGAGACCGGTCGACTAGGAACTTGATCCTACGGACCTCACCGGAATCAGGCCGCAGGCCTTGAGCCCTCACTGCTACCTTGTGTGCAGGGCACAGGTCTCCTTACTCATATGAGAGAAGATTTTAAGAGGTTAGACCCACTGTGGGTTGGCAGACATAGTACACAAGTGCACTCTCTATTCCTTCACTCTCATAGTCCTATGTGACAGCAATCCGATACAAAGCGAGAGCGATCAGGCGGAGGACTAACGGGTTAATGTGCTCTCCGAGGCACGAGGGCGGAACACATCGCCAATTTGTCAACTTTGGACAAATATTGAGATAAAATCTTAATAGAATATTCATATCTCTAGTCGAACATGATAACCACTAAACCAATGAGGCAGTTCAGTTCAGAGTTTTTATGTGTATCTACGGAAACAATTCTGAATTTTACGACGTTCACTAATATAGCCTGTCATTTATTTTGATATGATGAATGAGCGGAAAACCTCTAAACCCAACTTCGCACTTTCGGGAAACTTGGTGACATATATAAAAGGGGACCGACGCGTGACTGAGCACGCCTTTAACACACGTAAAATATCGGCTTGAATAAAACAAAGGATAAGGGAACTACGGCTTGTTGTATCGCCAACTATCTTTGTCAGGCCTATTAGATGAAAGTAACATACCAGATTTTCTTACGGTAAATTATCCAACATGATGAAACTGAGGGGAAAATATAAGGTATATATAGGTGAAGTAATACCTTTATACATCTTTTAACGAAAATTATGCAGACGATAGAGTATGAAATTTGACATACTTATCTAAATTTGCATGTATGGTTGTAACGTTTTCACACAAAAACTACTGGACCAATTTCAAAATAGGGATCCCTATTAATAATGCAGTAATGTAACCCAAGGTGTGAAAAAATTGGCCACAAAAAATTTGTCATTGCATGTGATGCGAAAACTATTAAAGGTAGAACAAAAAAATGTTCTACAATATTGTAGATCGTATTAATATCCACAAAAAAGTTTGGTGCCACATGTCCAACTACTGTAGATATGCCACTATAACCACTTTTTTACAAAAGTTAATAAAAGTGCCGTCAATAATCAAACCATATTATTCATAACTCTGTATTAATCATTATATTATTAAACTTACTTGTAAAAAAGATTATTAAAATAGGACATTCCTTTTTAAAGATATAACAAATTTTAAAAGGTCAATTTAAGAAAATAAGCCCTACTAAGTAGACTTTCCATTGTCACGCGATCGGCTAATCTTAATATATATAAATTACGTGTCACGATGTTAGTCCGCGATTGACTCCTAAACTACTTAACCGATTTTAATCAAATTTGAACACCATGTGCAGTTTGATCCAACTTAAAAGATAGGATAGCTTACTTGTTAATTTATAGTTGCAATATTATTTTATTGCAAATTATTTGTCTATTAAAAAACCTTAAACCACAACTTTAGCCACAGCAGCGAGTGGCCAGGTCTGCTAGTATTTTATATAGGAAAGGAGTGCATATTGCTAATATTTTTAAAAAATTATGCATAAAAAATAAATTAAATCAGTAAAAAGCCATATTTCAGGCACTGTCATATAGAGTATATATGCGTATCTGTTAATTTTACAAGTAAGTGAAGGGCAATAAGGTTACATTTAAAAAGTTTATATTGTCAAAAGCACTAAGAAGGTTACATTAAAAAAAGTTTCTATGGTGGTCCAGCTTTCATAAAATCTTGATGTTCCACGTAACTTTGTAAAATTTTCCTTCATACGAACCTTCTCCTAGCTATAACAAAACAGAATAACAAAAGAATTATTGAAATTGGTCCAGCCTAGCATGATCACATGACATAAGGAAATAGGAACTCATTTTTATGTAAACTGCCTCATTGGTCTAGTGGTTAGCATGCTCGATTACAGATATGAGGTCCTGGGTTGGAGTCCCGAGTCGGGGCAATACAACCTTCGATATTGCGTTTACTATTACGATATCGTCGGTCCTGTGCTCAAATCTCTCTCCGGTCGTGTCGGATTGCCATCATGTCGGACTATGACAGTGAAGGAACAGAGAGTACACTTGTGTACTATGCCTGCCAATCCGCAGTGGAGCAGCGTAGTGGGTCTGTGCTCTAAAAACCCTCTCTCATTTGATTGAGGAAGACTGTGCTCAGTTGTGGGATGTTAATGGACTGCTTTTTACTACTTTTATATAAACAGATTATTGAAACAACTATTTTTGAATATAGTCTTTGATAATAGAACTTTCAAACTTATAATTTTAATGAATTATGGTCGAATTTCGGTCCTTGTGTGTCCACTAGTCAAAATAATTAATTAATTTCTCATTTTAAAAAAGTTATTACTCAGGTCATCGTTGTCTTTAATTCATATGGTTATTAAAATCTCTAAAATCTTTAATACAAAAGTAGTACAGTCAATATTTAATTTATGTTTGAGACACTGTTTTATAAAATTAGGAATTTATACTTAACTCTTTTTACATAGGCGCTGTTAATATCCTAATTAAAACAATTTCCTTTAAATATATCTTCTTATTTTAGTTTAATTATGTTACTAATTGTAGCTTATAACAATGCTTTTTTGTATTATATCTCACATGTTTTCACATTAATTAATTCTGAATGTAACTCTTAAGACTATCTTAAAATCAATAATAGTAAATACTTTTACAGTTTCATGGTGCGATATCTTATAATGTATATATATAAATCAATTTCTATTCATTAGTCTCGCTAAAACTCAAGAATGGCTGGATTGTTTAGATTAATTTTAGTTTTTAATTATTTGTTGAAGTCCAGACAAGGTTTGAAAGGTGAGTATTTAGGTAAAGAATGCTTGGATTGTAGTAAAATTAACATTTTCGCATTCCCTTAGAAATCGGTCTGCCTTATTGGTCTAGTGGTTAGCATGTTCGACTACAGACATGAGATCCTGGGTTTATCTCCGGGGTCGGGTCAATACGAAATCGATATTGAGTCTTCTATTAAGATTTTCTTAATATTTGTCAGAAATTGGGAAAAATTTGGCGGTGTGATCCACCCCCGTGCCTCGGTGAGCACGTTAAGCCGTCGGTCCTGCGCCTGATCCCTCCTCCGGTATGAGAGTGAATGAATAGAGAGTGCACTTGTGTACTATGCTCTAAATTTTGTAAAACCCTTTCTCATATGAGTGAGGAGGCCTGTGCCCTGCAGTGGGACGTCAATGGTCTGCTACTTACCTTAACTTTACCTTAGAAATTATTCCTACCAGTTAAACATTTGATGTTCGTGTCGTCGCTTAGAAATCGATTAAATTTAAAAGGCGTTCAGAAATCTAATTTAATTTAAAAGTGTTTTTGTTCCGTCTTGAATGTCAAAGATTGATGTTTGTCTCGTTGCTTATAAATGGCATTAAATTTTGCTAATTTTTCAATTGTTATTTGACATTTGACAACCAACAATTTCTGATCGCAACTATAATATTTTATGAACTTTGGCGGGAATCTGAGCGTTCCAGTTAAGTTTTGACGACATTTTTTACTAATGTTGAAACATTCTGCAAGTATTAAATAATAATAAGCATTTTGTACGACCAAAACGTGCCCAGAAATTAACCACGTGCATCACTTCTGATAACCTTTGATTTAGATAATTAAAAACAATAAACATTATTAATATTTGGTTCTTTGGAAGTTTAGAGTTTATCGACAATCTTGGGGATTTTATTATCATAGCTAATTGTCTTTTTAATTCAACGTCAGGAAACGATTGCGACGTACTTGGTATTGATTAACAAATTACTTTATAAATTAATAATAATTTATAAACGAAATATTCATTTATAGCTATGAATTTGTGTAATGCACTACAATTCATTCATTTAATATCATAATATTAATGCACTGTATCGTTTAAAAGTTATAAAGATTAGAATAATAATAATAATAATAAGTAGTAGAATAATAATAAAAATAACTTTATTTATGTGGGCATAAAAAATAAATGTACATAATTAGAATACCCTGGACCCCTAAACTAGGTAAAGCCGTGACTTAGGGGTCAGTGTCTTCCCAATTTTATAGTATATTATACGCCTAACCTACTTATATAAATCAAAATGAAAACTAAACTTAAAATTAATCCATAATATAAGATATAAATACAATATACATGAGTGTGTGTGTGTGTGTGCTTATATTTATGTGTGTGCGTGTGTATGTGCGTAATTAAATCAACATCTTTTCTATTGCATTATAGTCCAGATCATTAAGAAAGAGTTTAATTTTTTTTTTCAGTGTGTGATTGAATCATTGGGACACTAAAATATATGTTATTATTCTATAAAAATCTAAACTAAAATTGTATATAATATTAATTGCTATATATTTATTATAATGTAATTGTAACTTTAAAATCAAGCATGCATAAGATCATAATTTTTTCTACAACAAACATGTAAGTGTTTGGTATAATTAAATGAGTTTCTAACAATTTCTTATAAGTAAAGGATTATAAAGAAATTATTACAAAAGTTTAAAAAGAAATCAATATCATACTTTAGACTTAACTATTAAAACTCTTTAGGGTATTGTTTTTTTAAATTTTTACCAATTTTAGTCACATTTCTAAGAAATTGGCAATTATTAGCTGATCGCTGCATAATTTTTTAAAAATCAATTCTTATACGTATTCCACTAGAATTATTAAATGCCATTTCATGGTAAACACTTATTTTCTCTAGAAGTTAGCTGGACACTCCGAATAACTAGGAATTTGTAAGATAAACACGTACACAAACTTGTGCCTCGTTTATTTATTCTGCTGCATATTAATTAGTCAGTTCTTTCAACTTTAATCGCAATATATATTCAAAACTAAATCACAGCACTTAGAACCACTGGTTATATCACTCATAGTTTGTTTATTTAACACTTAATCGTTAGGAAAGCAGAAACCGCCTTCTCTATGATATCGCGAGGGGCAATTGACCTCTACCTCTTCAGGTTGATTAAACCGGACGTCAATATCAAAATGCTCGTGGTCTATTTCTTCTTTTGATTCATAAATGTCATTATTAGGGTTGTAATTTGTAGGTTCTTCAAAAACAATCGCCTCAGGTGCAGCGTTTTCTGGAAAGTACGTATGCCTTGTAGAGCCTTCGCAAATTATATTAAGAACAGTAAGTAAAATGAAGAAATGCTCCATTTTGATGCTCTAGAATCAAAAGTCTATTGGTAAATGACATATTTTGCTGTTATTAGTCCGTTTAAATACTTAGAAGTTGGTGAGTAGAAATGACGTGTTCTCGAGTAAAATGTGGACGCGCCATTCCACAATATTTCGTCATTGGATACTAATATTTTTATTAACACTCGTTAACCTTCGTATTTATAATTTTATTAATAAATTTCAAGGTCACTATAAATCATGACTGAGGATTTACGCCTTATACTATTGAGCTGATATTTTAGATTTTAAAATAACAAATTAGACTTGATACATCTAAGGTAAGTAAATTTGAAGTTTATGATGTATTTGTACTAAATTTGCAAAAAAAGCAAGAGATCTGAGTTTCAGTATGATGCTGTGTAGAAACCATAAGAGGTGAATTGTCTCTTAGCGGATTAGCACACTTTCATCTTAGACTGTATCATCACTTACCTTCAAGTGTGATAACAGTCAAGCACTAATATGTTTAAAATTTATTTAATAATGTAACGGTACATAAGAACAGACTTATAGAAAGAAACAAGGAAGATATCAAATGGGACGGGCAAACGTTCGATAAGTAACGAGTACGCGTATATTTATGTCTTCTATATTCATATCTTATTTTTATATTATACAATTATCTGTTTCTAGTGTTTAACAAAATTAATAAAATAAATAAAACTGTCCTATACGAAATATGAGAAACTTTTGAAAATGTGAAGTCGTGAACATATTTATTGTTATGTTATTAATATTGTCTTATAAGGATATGTTGTTAATACATAGTATATAATAATCTTTCCAAATAGCTGTGGAAACTTATACGAATAGAGAATTTTTAGGAATTAATAAATATCATTTTTTTCCTATAAAAAAATGTGGAATGACTCTTAACTTTTGTTAAGTCCCTCAAACCGGTTAGTCGCACATAGTTTAAATAATGAAATCGTTATAACTGAGAATAATGGCTGTAAATTATAAAATTATTTATTGTCATTTATATCTGATGTCAACCTTTTGAGGTGTTTTTGGAGTAATAGATATATTTTTTAAGGTCTAGCTCTAAATTATATGCTCGCCAGCAATACGAACTGGAGGGCAAATGCCTCCTTCTGCGAGTCGATCATTTTGCAGAAGGAGATAGGGAGGAGGGAGGGAAAAGAAGGCCTGGAGGGCGAAGGCGGGGTTTTGCCCGCCTCCTTCTGCCTTCTTAAAATAATATATTTATGAAGGCTAACGAATCCGGGGTGCCAGAGAAGACTGTTTACCCTGTGATCCTCTAGCCCCTCACATAAGGATCAAGAGGATTTCACTGGGTTTTAGTGGGTATTCTGGTTTTGTTTAGTGCGTCCCACACTCCCAACCAATGACTATTTGGGTGGGGTGCGTAAATGCATTTCCCAGCGTGAAAAAAAAGGTCTAGCTCTAAGACTACTGTTCCGATTTAAGTGAAATTTGGTATACAGACAATCTAGATCCTGAGAAAAGACAAAGACACTATTTAATGCAAGAAAAGGTTTTAAATTTTTAGAGGTAGAAGCTTGAAAATTATTTTTAAAGCTCTTGATTAGATTTTAACAAATATGACACTCAAAGTTTGTAAAAGTTTTACCCTGAAAGGTGTTAAATAACAACGCTTACTAATATTATAAAAGTAACTCTGTCTGTCTTAGGCGCTTTCACGCCAAAACTAAAGCGATTTTAATGACATTTGGTACACAGATAGGATAGAACTTCAGAAAGGAATTTAAGCTCTCTGCACTGAAATTGTTATAAAATGCTACTCAAAAATACACTAGTGTTTAACATATATAAGAATACTAATACAGTTATTTATTGCATAATAATTTGTCACCATTTCTTAAGTGGGCAAGACATTTCTTGCTCGAAATGTGTAATTGAATCAGAGCCCATATTACGACATCATATTGTAAAAAAACAATTTTATATTCAGTTTAATATTATGCAATATGCACAATTCTTTTCATTTCTATTATATTAGCAATGGATGTCATCTGATGATGATAGCGCCCTGAACTAGTAACAAATTATTTCTTTCTATTTTATAATATATAATCATACATATAACCTTTACATTACAAACAAGAGCAAAACGCATATATTAATTAGGTTCTCGTGATTCTTTAAGACGGAAAATTCAAAGAAAAATCAATTTTCACAGAACCATCGCAATATATATTGAATAAAATGTTTAAGTAAGTAGCAGCCCATTAACGTCCCACTGCTGGGCACATGCTCCTCACTCATATGAAAGAGGGTTTTTAGAGCGTATACCCACCACGCTGCTCCACTGCGGATTGGCAGGCATAGTATAGTGTATTCTCTATACCTTCACTCTCATAGTCCGACGTGACGGCAATCTGACACTCGCGGAAAGAGATCAGGCGCAGGACTGACGGCATAAAGTGCTCTCCGAGGCAAGGGGGTGGATTACACCGCCAAATTTTTCCAAACTTCGGGCAAATATTGGGAAAATCTTAAACGAAAACTCAATATCAATTTCGAATTGGCCCAACCCGGGAATCAAACCCAGGACCTCATGTCTGTAGTCGAACATGCTAACCACTAGACCAATGAGGCAGTCAACGTGTTATATTTTCCTAATAATATTCAATTATATAGCAAAAAGAGCGAAAAACAAAATTTTACCACTAGAAATAAAACAAACTTATAATGTTATATTTTAAGGTAAATATCCTCGTTTAATATTACATTAGACTTATATCTCTGCATTCCAATATATATTAACTTCAACCTAAATCCTATATCTCTTTACATCATTAGCTCAATGTCTTTTTAATTTATCAACTTTCTTCTTTATCCGATCTCTTCACACCATCAGCTCAATGCCATTTCACTCTACCCTCTTTCCCTCTTCTCAAAACGCTCTTTTATCATATTATTTTGGTCTGGTATGACTCTGTCGAAGCCCTTCTGATCGCTTCATGGGATCTCTTTACATCATCAGCTCAATGCCATTTCAGTCTTCACATTTCAGTTTCTCCCTTCCCAAAAGACTCTTTTATCACATTGTTATTGTCTGGTATGACTCTGTCGAAACCTTTCTTTATCCGATCGTTTCCTGAAATCTCTTTATATTATTAGCCCAATGGCTTTTTAATCAACCCACTTTTCCCCTTCCCAAAAATTCTTCTATTATATTAATATAGTATGTCATCACTCTGTTTAAATCCTTTTTCATGTGATCACTTCCCGGGATCTCTTTACATCATTAGCTCAATGTCTTTTTAATTTACCAACTTTCCCCCTTCCTAAAAGACTCTTCTATCATATTATTATGGTCTAGCATCACTCTGTTTAAGCCCTTCTTTATCCGATCTCCTTACATCATCAGCTCAATGCCATTTCAGTGTACCCTCTTTCCCTCTTCTTAAAACGCTCTTTTATCATATTATTATGGTCTGGTATGACTCTGTCGAAACCCTTCTTCATCCGATCGCTTCCTGGGATCTCTTTACATCATCACCTCAATGCCATTTCAGTCTACACACTTTCTCCCTTCCCAAAAGACTCTTTTATCACATTGTTATTGTCTGGTATGACTCTGTCGAAACCTTTCTTCATCCGATCGCTTCCTGGAATCCCTTTATATTATTAGCTCAATGGCTTTTTAATTAACCCACTTTTCCCCTTCCCAAAAGACTCTTTTATCATATTGTTCAGGTCTGATATGACTTTGTCGACGCCCTTCTGCATCCGATCGCTTCTTGGAATTTCTTAACATCATTAGCTCAATGTATTTTTAGTCTGCCCAGTTTCCTCATCCTCAAAAGACTCTTCTATTATATTATTATGGCCTGATATAGACTGATACAAATTAAAATGATATGTGTTGTTTATATATTGCAATTTACATAAAATTATAGTCACAAATGATGATATTATTGTTTAACATTAAAAGTTATACAAAAAACAACGTAACTTAATGTATTCTTGGCAGGATCGACTGTATTTGCCAGTCAAGCATTACCTGTACGTAATAAACACTAATTAAATATAAAATAATGTTATTTAATCTATACTGTTCAAATCCACTTGTTTACAAAATGAGTCAACAGACACCAAGTGTGTATATTCTATATAGTGCAAATTTAGTCAAATACGCAAACACCTTGGTTGGTAAATATTAGTGAGCCATAGATTGTTTGGCAATCTATGGCTTCAAATAATATATCAATTATTATTACGGATGAAGGAATAAAGGTTTTTTTTACAATAACTTAATGATTATTATAAAATTAAATAAATATTTACAAACCTTAAGTTCCTATTTAATGACTAAAACTGAAATAAGTACATAATTATCACTAGATTGCCTTTAGCAGAAAAAGATTCTTTATCTTTTACTAAATGATATAAATAATAATGGTTATCTTTATTATGAAAACAAACAGTTTATAACATATAAATATCACAAATATACAAATACCTTACACCAAAACGGTTTCCCAAGATACATATTACTTATAATTAGAATTAAAAATTCAGTGTAGATAAAGTAAAACGATAAAATAATCTGTTTTCAGTTGAAAGTATACTTAGCTCTATGAAGTAGACTATTATTGATACAAATTTTGTATTTTGTGAGAGAGAGATGAAGTGGATCACTTAATCCAGAGAAGAAATACAAAGAATAAAATGTTGTACTGCTTAAAACTCCTTTTTAACCGACTTCAAAAAAAGGAGGAGGTTATCAATTCGTCTGTATTTCTTTTTATGTTTGTTACCTCATATCGGTTTTTTTTTAAATAACGGTGGTGCTCGTCATAAGGTCCCATTTTTTTAGACGAATAACTCAAGATCACCCAACCGATTTCGATAATTCTTTTTTTATTAGAAAGGATATATTTCAAGGGTTGTTTTGTGATAGTTTGGTAAGGTTCTGATGATGGAATCCATGACAAAGTGACGGAACGCTTCAATTCTTAGGAGGAAATTAACGATACTCGGCAGAATCTTCTATAAGCTGTCCAGATATTTGAGTTGCCTACCGTAACTTCGGTATGGTCAAGTGCTAGTCGTAGTTTAATATGAAGATCAACGGAACTCCTCAACGGCTTACAGTAAGAGTGTGATTTCTGGCAAAATCTATATCTGTTTGTAATCAAATGCCAATGACCTTACGTTTGTTGCTGCATTGCAATATTTGATAGGTGAATTATGTGTGAAGCGGTGATATAAGGGTTTCGGGTTCGATCCCGGGTGTGGCGATATTAATGTAAATTTTACTTTGTAAAGTTGTTTTATTTAAACAGTGTTATTTCATGAGAAATGCGCTTTAGGTGTACATATTGACAAATTTGTTAGTTTACTTCAGATTCACTAAAAATAAAAAAATAAATATAAATTTTAACAAAAAAAGAACCGCCATCAAGACAAACTTACAAATACATTAATATGCTCTAAAAAGTAAGAAATAATTGCGTATTCTTTTATAGTGTTCTTCGTATTGTTATATTTGGAGTCGTGGCTCTGTTAGCTAGAACCCTGACCATAGCGAGTAAAGTAGTAAGACAATGTTTCGAAGTTAAATGAATAAATTTCTATTTTAAAAAAAAAGTCAAAATATAGAGGCCAAAGATACACCTATTAATAACTTCAGAGGGGAGATTGGGTATGCCAAGCCGCTAAATCAATCCCTAGCTGCCAGTTTCCCAATCAAAGCAGCTAATACAAAACCACTGTTTTAGCGAACTTCTCTAGAATACTAATATTATGTTTGCGTCAATACTAACAAGCAACAAAATAATCTAAAGACAGTTCGTAGTATATCACTATCACTTGTTTCTACACATTATATTTACGTTGTAGACTATAAGAGTAAACAGATAGTACACTTCTGTTAGCGCATATTGTATACTATGCCTGCCAACTCGCAGTCGAGCTGCGTGGCGGGTCTATGTTATAAAAAACCTCTCTCTTTTGAGTTAGAAGGCCTGTGTCCAGCTGTGAGAGGTTAATGGGCTCCTATCTACCCTTTACTTTTAATACTATTTGCAATTGTTATGAAATTTAGAAAGTGTCGTAATAAAAACGTAGTATACACTTGACAAGATGGTACAGTCTCAATAGGTGATGCTCTAATGAAGAATTTGACATGGAAAGAAGTTTCAACTTTACTTTGAATTGGTCAAGAATAGATTTGCTGCTGTTCTTGGCATTTTATAGCATCCTTCTCCAGCACCACATCTCTTATGCGTCATTTAATATAACATGTCAAGTATATATATAAAAATTGGGAAAACCGTTCTTATTAAGTTTCTATTGCGACACTAGCTAAATTTGAAGACAATTGCAAATAGTATTCAAAATAAAAGGTAGATAGGAGCGCATTAACGTCCCACAGCTGGACACAGTTCTTCTGACGCAAAGGAGAGAGGTTTTTCAGAACATAGACCCACCACGCTGCTATATATACTAACTGAACCCGCAACTTCGTCTGCATGGAATGTTTTTTTGGTAGCAATTTCATTAATTTAGGCAAATTGTTTTAAAAATAAGAAACATACCCGCACAAAGATAAAGTTTGTAAATGTGAAGTTTGAATTTTTTTTATGTGAAAATTTTAATTATTTACATGAACAACCCCGCAACCACCCTCGTCTGAGGAATTTCGTAAAATTCGTTCTTAGATGACCTCTACTCGACAAATGGAATATTCCTAGCAAATTTCAAGTCTCTATTTCAAGGTTCCAGAGATATTGTAATGAGTCAATAGATACCTGGAAATCTCTCGACCATCTCAAAGTAAAGTTGAAACTCTCAACAAATGCAATAAAAAATTTCTTGCCTACTTTGGTAACATTGTTCGCTGATACCCAGACAACCCAGATAGTTATTAGTGATATGCAAGGTTGGGGACACCATGAGCGATCGTCTACCCTTTGGTGTGATCACGTCTCAGCACTGACAGGCTTGAGGATGGCAGCTGTCCTTCTTTTATGACGCTGGGAAAGTGGGGAGCTTGTAAGTCGATATGGAGGGAGACATCGCAACAGCCTCTAAAAGCCAGCGGAACCCTATTCATCCATTAGTGGGATATCCGAGGATAGCTTGCACGGTCCTCTTTAATGTCCTGGATAACATCTGCCTTAAAAGGAGCTGAAAACCCCAAAAATGGAGATCAACTACGACAACCTCTCTATATACATGCAAGCTCATATTATACAAACTACAGCAGAAGCCATTCAACTTCTTTATTACTCTCCTTATATTAATCTAAATGTATGTGACAGATGTCCTCCTGAATGACTGCGAGTTCAAGCTGTTCTTACGAGTGCTAAAATGGATTCAAGAATGGGTGAGATTGACATTTTCACAGGCTCAGTACCCCCCTGGGAAAACCGTTGGTAAAGGCCAGTTTTCTACATTTTCCTATATCAACATTAACGTAAGAAACAAACGTTTATCTCTACACAATAACGAAAAAACCTAATAACAATCGCATTAGCTTGAGAAATATTTTGAATATTTAAATAAGACAATGAAAGAATATAATTTAATATTTATTTTAATTGTCATAATTAAAGTAAGCCATAATACTTTTAATGGCTATTATAAGGTAAACGTAAATTTAAATAATATTTTATCAATGTCGACGGTAAATTCCCGTATTTGTTAACCGACTGCAAAAAAAGGAGGAGGTTATCAATACGTCTGTATTTTTTTTTAATGTATGTTACTTCGTAACTTTCGGCTGGGTGAACCAATCTTGATGATTTTTTTATATGAAAGGCGCTTGTTGTAGGGTCCCATTTTTTTAAATCCGGTTCTGATGATGGCATCCATGAGAAGACCGGAAAAGTGTTAAATTTGCATTAAGCATGTGCTCGACAAATGGACGTATAACTCACGATCACTCCAACCGATTTCGGTGTTTCTTTTTTATCAGAGAGGATATACTTTAAGGGTTGTTTGATGATAGTTTGTTTAGGTGTTTATCATGGGATCCATGACAAAGTAACGGACCTCTTCAATTCTTTGGAGCAAAATAACGATACTCGGCAGAATCTTTAATAAGATCTACAGATATTTGAATCACCTACCGGAACTTCGGTACGGTCAAGTAATTGTCGTAGTTAAATATGATGATCAATGAAATTCCTCAACGGGTTACAGTAAGGGTG
This sequence comes from Elymnias hypermnestra, assembly GCA_015832385.1. Taxonomy (NCBI): domain Eukaryota; kingdom Metazoa; phylum Arthropoda; class Insecta; order Lepidoptera; family Nymphalidae; genus Elymnias; species Elymnias hypermnestra. Next base: position 8,799,571 of record JACTOM010000934.1, read on the forward strand.
CGATTTTTGGCAAAATATATAACTGTCTGTAATAAAATATTGCACTTACCCAGTAATTTCATGGGCTACTATCTCCAAGGTTGTCTGGAGGAGATCGCTTTAAGCGATAAGACCGCCTTTGTACACTCTTATCTATAAATTTGTTAGTGTTTTCTTTCAAAATCTGTATGTTTGTGTGCAATAAGAATAAATAAATAAATAAATAAAATAAATTGTTAGTTGTCAATGTCAAATGTCAACAAAATTATTCTTTTAAATATAATTCGATTTCTGAACGACGGGACGTACATCAAATGTTTGACAGGTAGAAATAGTTTGGAAGGGAAAGTAAAATTGTTTAAAAAAAAAAAAAAANTGTGCAAAAAAAAAAAAAAAAAAAAAAAAAAATAGTATTGAGCTTATGTTTGTTGCTGCATTGCAATAATTATAAGGTGTATTATGTGTAAAGCGGTGGTAGCGGGGGGGACGACGACGACACGTCGTTTGCGTGTATTCAATCCCCGGTGTGGCGCTATTATTGTAAATTTAACGTTGTAAAATTGTTTCATTTAAACGGTGCTGTCTTATATGAGCAACAACTTACAAAACAAACAAAATTAACATGAAATAAATAAAAATATGAAGGTGTATGTAAACAAAACGAAAGTTATGCTTTTTGAAAGAGATGAATCTATGATAAATGGCAATATTTTGATAGATGGGGAACAAGAGAAAGATGTACAAAAGATGGAACATGTGAAAGTGATATTGAAAGGAAAGTGAATGCAGGGAGTATGGTCCTCTACGCACCTTTATGAATAGCCAGATGGTGTCTCAAAGGGTCAACCTGGCTGTGACTGCAGGAGTGCTGGTGCCTACACCTATGTATGGTAGTGAAAGTTGGGGATGGCAGAAGAATCACAAAAGTAAAATAAATGCGGTAGACATGAAAGCGTTGAGAAGTATGAGTAGATTAAAACTGAGTGACAGAGTAAGAAATAGCGAACATTGTGGGTTAAAAAAGATGTAGTGACTAAAATTGAGAAAGGTATACTTAGATGGTTTGGGCATGTAGAGGGAATAAATGAAAGGAGACTGACAAAAAGGATTTATGAGTCAAGAGTGAATGCAAAAGTTGGAAGGGGAAGACCCAGGCGAACGTTCCTGAATCAAATCCAGGACATTTTAAATATGGGCCAAGTCAAGAGTACTATAAACTGACGAACTTTTATGAAAGGTTTAATGAAAATGGAAGAAGCGAGGGAGATATGCAAGGAACGTGGCAAGTGGAAGGACGTTGTCTCTGCCTACCCCTATGGGAATGAGGCGTGATTGTATGTATTGAAAGTAGTACATTCTTTTTTTATTATGTATTGTTTAACGTTTGCCTATGTTCACATATTGTTATCGTGAAACAGCCTTAGAAGAATGAAATAATAACTATCCTTTCATAATTTAAACAACAAATTCCACCGCTGCTTCTGTCTGTTTGTTAGTGATTAGCTTAAAATATATTATGCAAATTTTCATTCGGTTTTCACACATAGAGAGATTGATTTTTGGGGAATGCGTTGTATATAATTATTCAGTTGTCTTATGCCAATTTTTTGGCATACGGCGTTGGAAACATCCGAAAAAATTATATCAAAACTTTCCCTAATCCTGTACACAAAACAATGAATGGTGGGATATATTAAAAAACCACGACTTATCTTATAAAAAAGGATACAAAAGAGTAGTTATTTTTCTGTGTGTAATATAACCTGTTAGTTTTCTAACATTACGTGTATTTGCAAAATTGAACCAGATAGGTAGTTGAAACATAACTGTATTTGACGTTCAAAATTATACAACTAAATAACATACAAAAACAATAAATGAACATAACTCAAAAATAATAACCTCGTTACAGAAATTACCCACATTATGCTAACAATAGACTGTATAAACGGCATTTATACCGTCGAAAAGAGGTTCCGTAGGTCTTTCAAAGTAATATTTTTGACTATTTCGCTGTCGTAATGGTGCAAGTATTCGTTTCATTATAAAGTTCGATTCCTGGCATTACTAAAAAGAAAATTATGTTTTCCAATTGAGTTAAATACAGTCACTTGCCCCACCCCGCGCCGTCGTTTTTTGTGTCGATTGCCCCGCGGGTCGAATGAAGTAAGTCTAAAGTGGCTCCTCGTACTTGTGTAAATGTTCATGAAAGACTACCAAATCCTATGATTACGTTTGCTAATAGTTAAACTATACAATTTTATCTTTTGTTTATTAAATTAAGACTCTACGTCATGTTGCACTAACCTTTGAGATAGTGAAAAAAGTCAGTTTTGTATTTATAGGTTCATATCTTAAAAATTAAAAGTTACCTAAAGAAATTCCATTGTTATTTACATGACTTATATAATCATAAACATAAATAATCACTTATAAACTCTCACAGTCTATAAAAAAAACACAAAAAATATATTAACAACCCTAGACGCAACATATGCACTGTTATAAACGGTCAGTTTGTAACAGATTTTTTTTTGTTTTTTCTATTGTATGGTGTTATCTCTACATATATTTTGTTACTGTGCTTACTAAGAAGCGAAATAGATAATACAAATTAGGACTTAAAAAGAAATAAATGCTTATATTTCTGATTACCCGAGTTAACACAGAACTATCGTATCATATCAACCAGTAGTTGACACGAACAATTTATTGCGGGATATTCATTATACATGTCGGAGTGCAATAGTCTGTAGAACGTTGGCACCATCTGTATATCGGCGTGGGGCAGAGTCAATAAGTGACAATCCAGCGCACGTCTCTCCAGTTCTTGAGTGGCGGTCTGCTGGAGCGGTCGACTGTTGAAACTGTCGCGTTCCTAGCTATTATTATTAATGAGTTTGTGTAAAATTATACCGAAAACGTTAAGAGAACAATATAATCTGAATTGATAAAGTGTTTGATTGCACCAAGATCAACGCCCACAGTATGGAAATAAAAATTATGGATGCCATTAATGATCGGCGGCGGAAAACCCTACGCCCCTATGCTTCATGTTTCCTCCTTCTCTCTTATTTTCCGACATAAAGGATAATGCATTTATCTTCTCACATTACCGTTTTAATATTTATTTTGATTATATTAGCATTGCATTGACATTCGGGGCGTTATTTTGTATAACTTATTATCTATACATATAAGTAAAATTGACGTGTCTGTTTATAAACTTGTAATAACAGTAATATCGTTTATATTATTTTGAAATATTTAACTGCAAAGCATTTGTAAAGCATTTATCATTGGCTGTCCATCTTGTGAAGTGTGATACTGTTTAGTATTTTACAGTATACTGTTTAGAGTATATATTTGTAATAAATTATTCAGTAAAAAGGTAAGTAGTAGATTTTAACGTCCCACGGCTGAAAAACAAGCCTCCTCGCTCTTAGGAGTTAGGATTTTTAGAGCATAGACCCATCACGCTAACCTCTTGCTGGTATACAAGCAATACATTCCTTAGAATTACACCATGGATATGCAGGTTTCCTCAAGATGGTAGATTGAAAATAAACAATCAAGCACGTAAGTTTCCGACTTGATTCAGTTTGTCCATAATTCCAACAGTAAAGGACAACATAATTACGCACATAAGTCTTGTCTGTTGTAAGTGAGAGACGCAGAAGTGTTGTTTTAAGGAAATTTCGTAAGCAAAATTGATGAAATTGCAATAAAACCTGCGAAATCTATACGAGTACTAGTTCACTAAGAATTCACATCATTGACGCCGTACCTAGTAGTCTATCAACGTAAGCTTACAATTCCGCTTTTCAATTTAGCCGCAGAACCCCAAAGCTAGCTGAAGTAATCTCAGGATAAAACCGACAATTTCTCTGAAGGGAGCATAACTCAAGACGAAATAGTAAATTGAGTTCTTGCAACGACTTGTGTATATATTTACTTACTTTGTGTTCTTGATGGTATACGTTTACTTCTGTAAGCCTTTCTGGCTCCAGGTTTCTAGAGTCGCTCACTAATTTGGAGGTTAAGTAATACTATTCTCATTATATTACACACATTAAATGACTTTTAAAACAATACTAACTTTGATACAAAGTAAGAACTGTCACTAGGCGAATATCCCGTCATTCTACTGTGCCCCACTCAAAAAATAATAGGTCCACCAATCACAGTCGGCGTGAAAACGACGACTAAACAAGTGTTGATTAAATTTGAGAATTTCTGGAATGACGGTTAAAACGGATGTAGTGCATGTAAACGTTTCACTAATCCGTTTCAAAGACCTCATCATTATAAACAAATATAGTAATTTAATAGCAATCCACAGATAAAATAATAATGATCGCTAAAAGGTTTACTTTTGTTTTTTGTTTCACATATTTTTCTTAGGGATCCCCATTTTTCTTTGAGAATTTAATATAGCCTATGTCACTCAGTGAAAATGCAGTTTTCTAATTATGAAAACACTTTGAAATCGATCCAGCAGTTTTTGTGTGAAAACATACTTACATACCTACAAAAACACAAACGTTTCCTCTTTATAATATTAGTTTAGATATACGTTGCCATTTTATATGTGTTATCGATCATCATTATATGAAATTATTAACGGTATTATAGGCAATAAAAAAGTTTACAAGAGAACAGGAAAAGGTTATGATAATCTATAAATATTTCTCTTGCCGACTAACCGTTTATCTATAATATAAAAATGAATCGCAAAAGTTGTTGGTAAGCGCATAACTCAACAACGCCTGGGTCAATTTTGCCATATCTTTTGTTTAAATGTTTAATCTTTTTAGATCCGTTACCTTTATGACCTATGTTCACAGATTTTATCCCTCGTTCCAACAATGAATTCAAAGAATACGTGTTATTACAAATACGTAAACTTTATCTTCTATATATATATGAGCAACTTTTTTTTCTTTGTTATCGATAAACTTGAAAACTACTGGACCGATCGGCATGAGATCATGTAGAAGGTTTTAGGCTATTCATTTTTTGAATTCCATCAACCCTTTACCATTTTTTTTTCAAAATTGTGTGGATAGTCATTTATAATATTAAAATAAATCGCAAAATGTGTTGGTAAGCGCATAACTCAACAACGCCTGGGTCAATTTTGACAATTCTTTTTTTTTAAATGTTTTTTGAATTGTTGAATTCCAAGGATGGTTAATACGGCAAGAAAAGTTTGAATAATTGCATATATATACAATAACCTCCCGAAAACAACCCTTTTCTGTTTCCCATACAAACGTTTTCTAACTTAGATGTAGAGTCAATTTGACCTTTATTGTTTTTCAATAAAGTTCATAATAAATTATAAGTACTCACTGTTGTCTAAGCAAAGTAGGTGTTTTTCTAATGTCAAAGTGCCAACTTGCATTTTATTACCGCTGCACAAAGTTCAAAATCAATGGAATCATCAGAACATTAGTGTAATTTCATTAAAAACTGAAATTAAAAAGTAAAACTGAAATCTGCCACATTTCAAATCTTTTTGACAGAACGAAGTCTGTCGGGTCTGCTAGTGTTTCTTATAAATGCTTATGGAACTGAGTCATTCGGCGCCGTTCGTTTACCTTAATTCCGGTTTAAGGCACTGTTACTCATTGTATCTATTCAAAAGAATGCGGATTGCATAATTCATAATAATCACAACTTTATACTTGATTTGTACTGACCCTGGACATAAATGTATCACTAGAAAATTTTTCTACTTATATTAAATTTCAGACTAAGCTAAAACAGAGGTCGAGCTTAACTATTATTATATAAATATGAAATTTTGCAGTACACGTAAAACACGTAAATTAAAGCTAGGTGTGTGCTCGTTACTTCAAATATATCTAACCCGATATTTGCTTCGGTTACCTATAAAAAGTGTTGCTAGTAAATTATTTCCCCTCAAAATCCACTTATTTAGGTAATATTACGTAGATTATAATTTTTTTCACGACTTTTTGATGTGACAACGTCTTCTAAATCACAAAAAAGCATGATTGATTGTCACGTTCCGCCTAAAATGAGCGGGACGAGCGATGGAGAGGCGCGATTAGCCTAATTCGATTGTTTAATACAACTGTAATAATTCATTGAGGTTTCCTTATGACGTTACCATATAAAATTATTATCCGTTACCTGCCTTTACTCAAACAATTTTTGAAGTGAGACTTCTTAAAATTTTACGGATGAAACGCGTGATTAGCGTCACGAAGATGTGCTGCGTTTATAATGCTAATTCTTTTGAAGCTTAGGTAGTTTTAATATTTACAAATAACTCCTCATTTAAAAAAAAATTTCATAAATTCTCTTTATTATAAACTAAATTCAATTTTTTTTTTTTAATATTGACAAAGAATATGTAGCATTTTTATTTACAAGTCGTCTTTTGAGAATTTAATAAATTATTTGTATTATTTTATTAAAATCGACACTTAATATTTTAATGACAATTAAATTAAAATCATTTTTAATATCTCTTCCTTTATTTATAAACAAGACTTAAAAATTAGTTTGCCATAGAAGTTTCACTTCTGACGCGTGTACTTTGCACGTGACTTGAAAATCTTTCCAATTTGCTTAATCTGAAATCGAACTGAGCATAGGGAAACAAATACTTGCAATATTACACCAAAATTTATTTAACAGTTAAAATAGGAAGATTATTGCATAAATTGGCTACACTTTACGTCACAAATGCTGGGTTAGAGTAACACGTGCTTGCTACACTAGGAATGAACCGTAAACATGAAACAACAAATATAGAAGCGGAACTCATAAGACTCGTTATAGCCTTTCAGTTGTAAAGATCAATAGTCTCGAAATACTACGTGATCGGAATTGGATTCTAAATCGAGCCCTTCTATATAGCCTTTATGTTGTATCTGTATTTACTTTGCATGTATATTAATCTACGAAGACTAGTTGACTTCTGCAAGTCTGATTATCATTAAAAAGGTTAGAGCGAAACAACCATTTAAAACAGATACATGCTATTTGATACTTTTTTTAGAACTTTTCACGAGGAATAATTCCGTTATAAATGACTGTTGTGTAATTTTAACCGTTTACACAGCGCACACAACGAAAGCTATCAAAAGGACTAAATTTTACCGGTTTTTGCAATATATTTTGTTGGAGAATCAACTCTCCAATCCAATTGATTCTCCACACTTATTGTTCGTAATGTGATATAATGTAGCTTAAAACCTTCCTCTTTAAACGAACCATCTAAAACCATAAGATATTTTAAATTCACGTCAGTAATTTCTGAGATAAAGGCGTTTAACCAAACAAACACTTCTGGGTTTAGTGATTGGCTACTCGTATTTGAGCTGACTTTAAAGAAATACCACCTCCTTAAATACTAGACCCTTTGCACCGTTATCGCTTCAACCGATGGACGTCACAGCTGGACATAGGTCTCACGAAATGATGCCTACAAGTCTCGATCTTGCTGGCTCCAGCGGCTACCGGTGATCCTTCTTATATCGTCGGTCCACCATGTGCAGGGTCTTGTTACACTGCGTCGTCCGGTGCGGGGTCGCCATTACAGCACCTTCCGGCCCCAACGTCCACCGGTTTGTCGGACTATGTGTCCCGCCCATTGCCACTTCAGGTTCACGATTCGCAGGGCTATGTCGGTGACTTTGGTTCTGCTACGGATCTCCTCATTTCTGATGTGATCGCGTAGAGAAACTCCGAGCATAGTCCTCTCCATCGCACGCTGAGTGACTCGAAAGCCCACCGTTATATTTCTGGGTATATCAGAAGCTCAGGATCGCAAATCTAATGTTATATGGATTTCAAACTCAAAAACAATCCTGTAAAATATAAAAAAATGCGTGCGTCCAAAGTACACACGTCAGAAGTGAAACTTCTTTGGCAAACTAATTTTTAAGTCGTGTTTATATTTATACAAATGTAAAACTTTAGATTTGCGAGACTTTAAAGGAGGGAAATAGAAAGATACGTTACGAATTTAATTGTAATTACAATATTAAACGTGTCGATAATTAATACAAATTATAAATAAAATTTTGTTTTTATTTATATCTTCGACAATTACATTAAAGTATTTCACACTCTTGCACTACAATTTTTTTGAATTGCGTTCTGAAAATATATATTTTTTTAAATTTAACAATTAATAAAAATAATTAAATAGAAATGTTTAAATTCATTTATTTTATATGGTTAAAAAAATAATATAGTAAAATCTCAGATAACGAATATTACATTAAAATTCTGTGATTTTTTAAGTTGACTGTAAAAATACCTAACCTTAATTAAAACTTATACAAATCATTGAAAGTTAATTATTACTAAAGAAATGTTATTATTATCGTCTTTTAAATATTAAAAGAGCCGAAAATTAATACAGATAATTTATTGAAAACTCAGACGACTAATTGTAAATAAAAATGCCACGTGTTTTTGACAATATTGGAAATTATTAATTAAATTTTGTTTTTGAATTTTAAGTGCAGAAAAGAGAATTTAAGAAATATTTTATATTTTATGAAAAATATATTGCATACTAAATTATTAAGTGCTGAATGGCAAATTAAAATGCCACATGTTATTTGTAAATTTTAAAACTATCTAACCCTCAAACAAATTAACGTAAAAACGCATATAGACGCTAATCCGTAACAATTTAACCGTCATGCACCTCAAGAAGTTTTACTTCAAAAACGCGTTGAAGAATATGTTAAATTCTCTGTTCCCGTTTAAATTTTGGTAATAAAGGTGACCTATGTTATTTATAGAGGACGAATATTTATATATATAGAGGACGAAGACAGATGATAGTACTAATGATACCATTGATGACGGGATGGAAAAAAGCGATTAAAAATAAATATCATAATTCTGAACGTTTTATTAGCATTATTTACGCCCTATACGCTAGAAAATACATTAGTTTACTAAAAGGAGAACAACCAGCATTGAAACACAAAATTAAAACAGCTGATGTCTCAGCCCGGGTCAACGACCTGTAGCTGCCCCTGCAGCCGCGGCGGCTACAGGTCTTTGACCCAGGCTGAGATGTCAGCTGTTTTAATTTTGTGTTTCAATGCTGGCTGTTTTTTTAGCAATGTTATATATTTTTTATGTAACTATCGTTTTATTTAGCTGTACTAACACGATGGACGGTAAATAATGGAGCGGTCTCCTAAAGCCTTCTATAGCATGATCTGCCTGTTCCAGCTTCTTTATAATAATAATAATAATAATAAGCCTTTTTATTTCCCATTTTACAATAGTAATACAATATATTTAGTAGGTAGTTACAGTACAGAATTTGTTTTAGTAAGTTAACTTAGAATTATGTTAGTACTTTAAGTTACTGTGTTATAAATATTTATTATTTAGTAGGAACCCCGGATTGGGTAAAGGCCTCCTCCAAAGATACCCATTTTTGTCGGTCTTGTGCTATGGAGCACCAGTTTTTGCCAGCTGATCTGATTATATCATCTTCCCATCGGGCTAAGGGTCTCCCTCTCCCCTTGTTTCCTGTTGGACCTTTCCACTGGGTGACTATTGTAGTCCACCTTCTGTCCGACATTCTCGCTACATGGCCAGCCCAATGCCATTTCATTTTTTGTGCAAAGGTCAAGGCGTCTGTAACTTTTGTAATATCTCTAATCTGTATATGTCTTATTTTTTGTATTTTCTTTATATTTAGCATGCTACGCTCTAAACCTCTTTGACATGAATTGATTTTGTTCATAGCTTGTGTAGAGAATTTCCATGTTTGACTTCCGTAAGTTAAGGTCGGCAGTAGGCATGAGTTCATAACCTTAGCTTTGAGAGTTGTTGGTAGATTACTTTTGAAGATTTCTTTGAGGCTCCAATATTTATTCCAGGTTTGTTGGACCCTTCTCTCGATTTCCTTAATATTACTGTTTTTCTCGAAGCTTATTCTTTTCCCTAGGTATATATAGCTTTCTACGTACTCTAAGGCGTTGCCGTTGGCAGTAATAGGTCTTATTCGTGTATTGGTCATTATCTTGGTCTTTGTTAGATTCATTTCTAAACCAACTTTTTCACTCGCTTGTTGTAGGGATTCTATCATGGATTGCATATCGTTGGCTGTCTCTGATAGAAGAATCAGGTCGTCGGCAAACCTCAGATAGCTTTAATAAGTGCCTTTTATGTAGAGTCCTGTTTTACTCCAGTCCAGCTTCTTTACTGATTTATAATTTTAATTTATATATAACATGTTGGTAATTATAACACTTGTATACATATTTGTAATCACGAGGTTGCTTTTTCAAAGTTAGCCGACCCTAATTAAGTATTCCTTCGGCGCAAATTGTTTGTAAACAAGATGGCACACTTGTTAGTAACTAAAAAGTATTACGAATTGTACGAGTAAAATATTGATCTAGTAATTAATAAAAGGTCACTTACAAAAGTTCTTACTAAGAGCATTAACATAGTGATCTACAAGAAATGATTTGGTCCTGAAAGAGAACATATACTCCAGTCCAGAAATTAGAAAATACTTACTCCTAAATAGTCCTAAATCGGAGGTTCCGAACCCTGGACCTCTGCAGTCTGCAAGCATTAAGAACTACTCCCGGTATTAACTTAATTTAATTTTATATTGTACAAATACTTGCTGTTTTATAGACATTATTTCGATTCGCGAATCCAGCAATAAAGTTTCATTTCGGTACCATAAAACGTTAGGGCTTACACGTGGCGGTTTAACGAAGCGAGAAAGATTTAACACCTATTCCGGATATAGTCAAAACACTTGTTTTTGCGCAAAAACATTCTAATTGTGTTTTTGCGCATCTTATTTATTTAGATTTTAAGTAAAGTAAGGTAAGTAGTAGCCTATTAATGTCCCATTGCTGGGCACAGGCCTTCTCATTCATTTCCTATGAGTTTAAAGACCACCACCAAATTACGGCACTGCAGGTTGCCAGATATAGTCCACAAATGCACGGACTATAAGAGTCCGATATGACGGGAATCCGACACAACCTCATGATCATGCCCAGGACCGACAGCTTAACGTGCTCTCCGAGGTAAGTATTTACACGTCCCGGGACTTGCACTCAGGACCTCGTGCCTGTAGCCGAACACGTTAGACCAATGAGACAATTTTATTATAAGCACCTAAATTCAATACAAATTTATAAAGAGTTATACTTTAATTTTTCGCTTGAACGATTTACCAAAAAGTTTATTGCACTTTCTTAGATTTAGAAAAGGCCTATGATCGAGTGGTGAGGAATGAGTTGTGGTCAACGTTATCTACGTGTAGCGACACATATACATACTTTTGAAACTGGCCACTTCGGCGTAAACAAACTTTTAAAATAAAATGTCAATTTTGGAATTAGAAAAGGATTTAGAGAGCTGCGCGCCGATGGTCAGTTTTCACCAAGAGTTGAGCGATATATCATCCTTGGTGATTAGCTGGTGATTTTTCCGAGTCGCCTCCAACCCGCTAACGNGAATGAGGCGTGATGCTATGTATGTATGGACGATTTAAAAACTTCTTAAAAAGTTACGCGACAATCATCTATGACTAAATGGTTCCTCTTAAGCAGTTCTAAAAATAAATCCAATATAGTATACGAGTACGTATATCTATTTAAGTTGACACAATATAACCTATTTTATGGCCACTGAGAAGGTTCTTTTACTGTGTCTGCTAGAAAAACATGTGTACCACGCAAACGGATTTTCGACGTATAAAAGAAGATGTAGTGACTAAATTTGAGAAAGGTGTGCTTAGATTGTTTGAGCACGTTGAGAGAATGAATGAAAGGAAACTGACAAAAAATATTTATGAAATGAAATGTATGAAAGATTTAATGAGAATGAAAGAAGCGAAGGAGATATGCAAGGACCATGGCAAGTGGGAGGACGTTATCTCTGCTTACCCCTATGGTAATGAGGCGTGATACTAGTTATGTATGCCAACATTCAACACTTCAAATTCAAATCAATTCTAAGATTCTACAATCTAAAGTTACGAGGATTCACTTTGCGCCCAGTCCTGAGAAGAGTCTACAATGAATCGAGTATCCTTTAATTTTATCACCATCATTTCAATATAGTATTAATTGAACACGCTTTTTATCGCCTTATCCTTCAAATTATATAACAATTTTTCATTTAATATTCTCTTAATTTGAATTTTTTTAATTGATATATCTAGAACGTCTTCTGGGAGTTTTTTTTTATAGAAACGTCTACCGTTAAATGAATTGTTAATTTTATGGATACTAGAATTTATAACAAGTTAACTTTTATTCTTATGTTGTATGAGGTACAATTCCTTTATTTTTTTTTCCAGAGGCAAGGCATTCGCGACCCAGTAACAAATTTTGAATACTGATCACGTATTCATCGGCGCTACAGATTTCTTTATTGAACAATAAAGAATTTACTTCCTCTGTCGTTAATTTACTTTAACAAATTTTCTCTGAAGAAAAAATATGAAGACGGAATATCTTTTTTTACATAACAATATTGAATTTTAAGGAAGTTTAAGACCAACATTTCAAATAAAACTGTATTAAAGAAAATACAATTGATGTCACTGGTCGGCAAAAACATATTTTTTTCTCCTTCTTGCTTTGATGTATGAATTCTTCATATTTTGTGCTCTTAACACGGAATCTGACATACAATTAATTACCATACGTAGATATCCAAAATAATATTTATTTAATTAACAAGCAATATTATTAAAACATTGATTATTATAACGATTTTTTAAGCCCAGGAGTGAAACTTTTTCTGAGTGGCCAAGTTTTTATTTTGTAATATTTTTCTCTTGCGTGACTCTCCCACCCACAAATTTAAAAAAATCATAGAAAAAAACCAAGACGTGATGGAAGAAATCGGCGAACGGGGATAGATTCAGAACATTTGAATCGTCATGTTTATGTCAAAAATTTTAAAGGATTTAATTGCAAACCTTTGTATTTAATTATATAGATAGAAATGGGAGGGGGGGGGGAAAGAAAATATGAGAAGTGGTAGGGATTTTTAAAAATAACTAGTCTAAGTTATTTTATAAACATCAATGGTCAGCGAATGTGTTTACAAAACCAGACTAAAACCTTTTCAGAGATAAATGAAAACAAATAGATTAATGTTTAGAACTGGCATTGATTTTTATAATAGGGTAGAATGGGGAATCAGAGTCAATGGGCAATGGGATTCACACCCATATCTACGAAACGGCACTCGCTAGTGCCGTTTCGTATGCGTCAAAGACATCCCCATCACCACGTTGGGCCCCCAGCACCACCTGGAATATCGTGATTAAATTACGTCGGTTTTGTGCTACTATGATATAAAAGAAAATTAGAAGGCAAGTGCCGGATATCTTACAGTATACGATTAACCCTTTTATACGGACTTGGCTAGGCTTTCGAAAATGTGATGTGCAGTTAAGATTATATCAGCGTTTTTTTTAATTAACTATTTTTCTTGTTAGGGTGATTGCAGAAAATGAGAGTCTGGTGACTTTCGTAACCTTGCATATTGAAATACGTCATTTTTATTTGTTTTTAGATATAGTCCGAGTCAGGATAATCTGATAGCCTGTACAAAGATATAAAGCTTATTGATTCTGGTCCTTCCATAACAAATGCTGATAAGCTTAAGGAGAGCCCATTTTCAAAAGAGGATAAAAAGTTTCTACCTCAGAAAAGACCGCATTTAGAACGTTTCATTAAATTTAGCCTGGAGATAGCCACAAACTTGATGAAGAAGTAGAAAAATACTTTATATGGTTGCACGGCTAATCAAGTGAGAAAAGTGAAAATAAGAAGATGAAGAAACATAGGATTAAAGAAAAGTAAAACAGATGGAAGGGTAAATGTTATGGAAAGGACTACAATACAGAAGAAGGGTCCTGTAAAGGTAAAGCGCGAAATGCTACGAGAAACGAACGAAATTTCTGTATCAGATGTTGGCACTGACGGCTTATGCCAGTACGATGCGGATGACGACGCAGAAGATGCTGGAAACAGATGCCTAGTACAAGTAACAACGAGATTTGGCTCAAGTACCCCACATGCAGGCACACTGCATCATTTACATCTACACAGTTTTTTACTGCACAACTGCAGTACTGTTTTATTAATGTAAACAAAAATTGTTACCGTAAATCCTTATGACATATGTTGATAAACTTATAAATTACATTCCCGCTTCATCAAACTTCAGTTTAAATTAAAAATGGTGCAATTTAATCACTATTTTAATCAGTAAATCCACCAGCCTTTTGTCCCGTATAAAAAGCGCCGCTACATTAAAGCGCAACGAATACCTTGTTATTGTTAGTGGAAATTTATGACCCTTGAAAATGAAATAATGCGGCGGTATTTTTAAAAAGGTATTTTATTATATTCCTGCAACGCTGCAGAGCTCAAGCGAGCGAGAGAAATCCGCTTGCTTTTCCTTATAATGAGCGATTTTCAAGTTTCACCCTTTGTAATTTTAACTTAAGGATTGGATTTCAAAGCATTGTTACCCAAAGACTTCTTTAGAAAGTTTAGAGTCACAATATATTTGATAAAGAGAATATAATTCCCAATTTTTGTACACGTTGTGAAAGATGAACATGAGAAATTTGAGGCCAAAGTTGTATGTATTCCGAGAGACGTATACAGGTAACAAAGATTCAGTTGACGGTCCATTTAAGGGCATACACGATATAATCCTTAGATTGCCCATGTCACCTACCGGTTATACATGATATGATAGTTTTATCTCAACCGGGACAATCAGATATATAAGCATCTCTTTCTTTTTAACTCATGTATTGTATAATATATTTCGGTTCTAGTTAAGTGTCATAACAAAATATGCGTAGAGATAACACCAGACAAAAGAAAGAACAAAAATAAATCAGTTACATATCCGTGACCATTATTCACAGTACGACTGTTGCATCGAAGATCATTAAGTTCTTTTGTGGTATTTTATAAACTGTGAGTATTTATTAGTGATTATTTCCGTTTTTGATTATATAAGTGATGTGAATAACAATGAAAACCCTTGAGTTAAGTTTTAATTTTTAAGATGTGAGCCTATAAATGCAAGACGGACTTTTTTCACTATCTCAAAGTACCATGACCCTACACCAGTCTTAATTTAATAAACAAAGGATAACATTGCATAGTTTAAGTATTAGTAAACAAAATTCATAACATTTGATAGTCCTTCGTTATTCCTTTCCACCCGCGGGTTAATCGACGCAAAAAAATCCATGCGGGGCGGGGCAAGTGATGGTTATTCCGTTAATCTGGACAATCCCGTAGGTTAATTATATAAGCTGAAATTGAAACGAGAAAGGCGCCGGTCTTACCTGTATGCAAGTATAAGAAAGAAGCAGCCTATTGACGTCCTATTATTGAGCATAAGCCTCCTCACTCGTAAGGTAAAGCGTATTATGCTTAATCTCACCATGTTATCTAAACCATGAGGAAACCTTCATAAATCTTGCGAGCCTAGAGGATTTATGCTTTAAAAACCCTTTACACAAAACTTTTGCCCAACAGTTAAAAAACTGCTTCCCACCAATGTTTTCTTTAATAATTTTTATACGGATTTAATACTAGAACCTTTGAAATCACGTTCAGGCAATTTAATTCCTATAAATATTTTATATACCTTTAAATATATTCCTGTAGAGGATTAAAATTGTGCTTTTATATAAAAGCTTGAACATAGTTTAATTTAGTTTTACAACATCAACAGTTAATCGTTAGATGTTAATCGTGACATCTAATCTACATAAACCAAAAATTTTGATTATAATTAAAGCGAAATACTCTACAAAGGCCTTTGCTGTGATTATATTATAAATAAAGAACGAAATAATAATTAGATTCTAAAAAGGAAAAAGTATTTCCTAATTTTGTTTTCGAAGTGACGGAACAAAAAGGTTAAAAGAAGTAATTTAATACAATCTTTAAAACAAAAAATAAAAGTGATGTGAGCTTTTAGACTACACAACAGAATTGAAACTTATTTAAGGCGAGGATGACAATACGGAGGGTAACAAAAATGAAGTGCGCGCGTACAAAGTACACATGTCAGAAGTGTAACTTCTATGTGAGACAGTTAGATATTCTCCATAAATCGCACCCTTACTGTAAGCCGTTGAGGAGTTTTGTTGCTCATCATATTTGACTACAACAATCACTTGACTATACCGACGTAACGGTAGGTGCCTCTATTAGCCGGATAGCCTATAAAAGATTCTCCCGAGTATTGTTAATTTGCTCCAAAGAATTGAAGAGTTCCGTTACTTTGTCATGTAACCCACGATCAAACCCTAACCAATAAAAAACGAATCAACGAAATTAGTTGCCGTGATTTCGACTTATTCGCCTATTTCTCGCGCACATGGTTAATGCAAATTTAAGACTTATACGGTTTCCTCATGGATGCCATCATCAGAACTGGACTAAAATGGAATCCTACGACAAACGCCACCTTTTATATAAAGAAGAATCCTCGAGATCCGTTCACCCAGTCCAAAGATATGAGGTAACAAACATAAAAAAACGCTGCTCATCCTTCGTGATGCTAATCTAATTTCACTTCAAACACAAATAAATTAATGGATAAATGAATGAGTTATTGAGTGAGCGAATGAATGAATTAATAAATAAATTTATAATTATTACAAGTAAAAGTTATTGCACATTATAATGTAAGTAAGCAAGTAGCGGCCCATTAACGTCCCACTGCTGGGCACAGGCCTCCTCACTCATATGAGAGAGGGCTTTTAGAGCATAGACCTACCACGCTGCTCCAGTGCGGATTTGCAGGCATAGTACACAAGTGTACTATCTATTCCTCTACTAACATAGTCTGATGTGACGAGAATCCGACACAAAAGGAGAGAGATCAGGTGCAGGACCGACGGCTTGACGTGCTCTCTAAGGCACGGGGGTGGAACATACCGCTAACTTCCCAACTTCGGGCAAATATTGAGAAAACCTTAACAGAAAACTCAATATTAATTTTTTAATTGGCCCGATCCGGGATTCGAACCCAGAACCTCATGTCTGTAGTCGAACATGCGAACCACTAGACCAATGAGGCAGTTCTCATCTCATACAATAGGTTCTCAAAAATATAATAAAGTTTTTTATTGCTTACAAGTTAGCGCTTGACTGTGGTAAGCAGTCTAATCACACTTGAAGGTAAGCAGTCTAAGACGGTAGGTCGGTAATCTGGTAAGAGGCAATTTACCTCTTATGGTTTTTACATGGCATCGTACCGGAACACAAATATCTTTGCTTGGCGGTACGTTTTTGCTGGTAAGGTGGTAAATAGCCTACTGCCTGTGCAGGCTCAGGAACCTTTGCTATCAGAACGAGTACTACCACCACTGTGCTAGCGAGACCATCAAAAAGTTCTCAAAAATCCAATTTTCTAATAAATACAAACAGACGAGGGCTTTGACTAGTTAAGTATTACAGTTCATTTGCATTTAGGCAAGTCATTTTACGTAAAGCCTTGGGGAGAAATTAATAATATTGTGTTTTACACAAGTAAAAGCTGACCTATAAGTACAATCTTCATATTCAAATCACATCAAAGCTAAGTACAATTAATCGTTGTTTACAAGAAATTATAATAAATATTGAAGTAAAATAATATTATCAAATAACTAGTATTTTTATTATTATATATGATTGTGTAATATGCCTGCCAACCCGCAGTACTGTAGCTTAGTGGGTCCAACCTAAACCCTTTCTCCTATAAGGTAGGAGGCCTGTGCCCAACATTAGGACGTTAATGGGTTGCTACTTACCTTATTTTTCACCTACCTCTGTGGTTACCTTAAAGTGATCTGGCAGAGATCGCTGCTTAGTCATAAGACCGCCTTTTATATTTCACCATCTTTACATGTCTCCCTTCTATTTTAATACATACAAGTAAAGCACAATATGATGTGAATTCTAATGAGCTTTCTGTACATTATTCTAAGCTTTGAGATTTGAAACTCTTATCATTATAGTGTTACATTTAGGGATTGTAACACGTCTATAGTCAGGCCACATCAAAATATAAACAGACGAGGGCTTTGACTAGTTAAGTATTACAGTTCATTTGCATTTAGGCAAGTCATTTTACGTAAAGCCTTGGGGGGATAACTGTAATTTAATTATTGAAAATTAAATTACAGTTATGCTTCTATAAGATTACCTATTATGGTGCTGCCACAATACTATTTTAAAATGTTTATAAACATCAGCAATTTTCTAGCAAACATTCGATTACAATGTTAAAAAATATTTTCAACTTAGGTCGTCGTCGTCGTCGCTTCAACCACTGCTGATCTCACGTAATGACGTCCACACGGCCCGATCTTGCACCGTCTGGCTCCAGCGGCTACCGACGATTCTCTTTATATCGTCGGCCCACCTTGTGCGGGGTCGCCATGCCAGCAGCTTCAGGCCCCAACGTCCATCGGATCGTCGGACTATGTGCCCCGCCCATTGCCACTTCAGGTTCGAAATTCATAGAACTATGTCGGTAACTTTGGTTCTACTACGGATCTCTTCATTTCTGATTCGATCACGTAAAGAAACTCCGAGCATAGCCCTCTCCATCGCACATCCAAACTACAGCGTCTATCCAACTGCAGCGTGGAGTGCGACAGGGAGATGTTATCTCCCTGAAGCTCTTCACTGCAACGCTGGTAGACCTTTATAAGCTTTTGGAGTCAAACGGACTGAGCATCAACATAAACGGCGAGTACATCACTCATCTACGGCAGAGACTGTCGAAAATCTCAATACAATGCTCAATGACCCCAGCAGCGTTTCTCAACAAGTGGGCCTGAAAACGAACTTGGATAAGACGAAAATTATGTCTAATATCCATGTCTTGCCATACCCAGTCATCGTTGAGAACTCAGCTCTCAAAATTGTTGACGAGTATGCATACCTGGGACATATAGTCCAGCTGGGTAGGTCCAATTTCCAGAAGGAGGTCAACCGCCGAAATGAACTCGGTTGGGCAGCGTTCGGGAAGCTACGCCAGATATTTTCGTCCGATATCCCTTAGTGCCTGAAGACCAAAGTCTTCGAACAGTGCGTGTTGCCAGTGATGACCTACGGTTCTGAGACGTGGTCGCTGACTATGGGTCTCATGCGGAACTTATGTAATGTTAGTAATTTCTAAACAAAATTGTTATTAAACTGCAAGCCGATGCCATGTTTTCAACTGTTATAAATGTTTGTAAACATTTCTGTCAGTGTAGGAGCACTCAAAACGTCTAACAATATCTAACATAGGGTAAACATTTTTAAACAGCAGCAGCAGCAGCTCTATTACTTAAAATGAATTTAAAAAGTTTTATGCCTTTATTGAGATAGACTTTCATAGCTTTATTGATTTTGAATGAAGAAGAAAATTCCTTAAAAGTATTCACTCTTGACTAGAAATCTCTATGCTTTTTTTTATGAAAAATACCAACAAGAAACACAAAGCATCTGTTTTATCATTCGAAAATTTAGAACACCATACGATACTACAGTCATTTTTTTAACTTACAGTATAACTCTGGCTAACTTCCTGAAATTACATAACTGATGAAACAAATCTATAGTTATTTGTTATAACCGTGGTAATTATTTTGGTCCTTCGAGCCGGATCTCCTCTGTTCTACGGAATATGAAAGCACGTGATTTTCAAACAAAATATTATGAAGACATGAACCTTCCATAAAACTTATATAAATTGGATCTTGCAACTGCTGCTTTTCTTTAATCGTGAACATCTGCGAGACGTAAAAAAATCGTTGGTACGCAAAAAAATGTTTCAGGAAAGATTTTCCTTAATACAAATATTACTATCACAACCGTACTAAGCGTTTGAATGTAATCTATATACGAAAAAATGTATATTGCTTTGGAGATAAAAATGAATGTTTCTCTCTTTGTTATTTCTGTTCTGTGTAGTTTTAAACTATTCACGAGATAACGGTGTAACTTTTAAGTAAAATTAATAGTTGTTTTAAGGTATTAAATAACATTAAATTCGCACTAGATTTGAAATTTCTGTAGATATTTGTCATACAATCTTATTGTGTATGATGATCATATTAAAGGACGACATAAACTTTAAAGCTGCATAAAAATCACACCAAATTAAGTCGGATATCGTTTACTTCATCACCAACCTTAAAATTAATTTAAGTTGAATTCATACACTACCATTATTTTTATCGCCTAAATGATCTAACAAATTGTAGATTGATTCTTATGATACCTTTTAATTTAGGTTTTTAAATTTATAGACATCTCTAAAAGGTCTTCTTAGCCTACAATAAAAAAAGAAAAAACAAATTCTTTATCGTAAACAATTACGTAAGTGTTGATGAGTTGGAACTAGTGTTAACCGTTCATCACAAGTTAGTTCTTTCCCTTACAGACACTAATAAATGATAAATGGTGTTTACAGATAATAAAAATAATAGTAATGAAAAAGATATATAAAATGAAAAAAAATATATAAAATAAGGAAAATATTATTAAAAAAACTAGTGTATCACACTACACTATTCAATTCATCTGAAAAAAACTAGTGTAGCACACGTTATCACGTCAAAGTGTGTGTATGTGTTTGTTGTGTGTTTGTGCGTATGTGTAATGCTTGTTTTTAGACTTTTTTTTTAATTTGTAGTTTGCGAGGTTTTTTGTTTTATTATGATAAAGAATAGGTGCGAGATTACTATATTGTTGCTACGAAAATTTGCTATTTACTTTAACTAATGGGAAGCGATTTTTCCTGTTATTAATATTGGGTAACAAGGGGACAACACTAGTGTGATAATTTTGTATGCAAAGGTGCACGAAAAGTTTACGTACTGATAAAACTTCTGCCATCTCTTAAATTGAATGTGTAGGGTGTTAAAATGGTAGGTGTATAATCACATTTATCAGTGCTCAATGGGCCCGTTCGACTTCAAGTAGTTGTGTCTTTACAATAGGTGATTATATACTCTGCCAGTGCTTTATAAATTTTAATAAGAAGCGGTAAATCAGCAAACTCTCTCAGAGCTTTAAATGTATAGATCAGTTTCCCTAATTTAGAAAGACTATGAAAACTAAAAAGTCCCAATGGCCAGACTGGCTGTGCATGCAGAAGTGGTGCCAACACTTATGTATGGTAGTGAAAGTTGGGTATGTCAGAAGAATCACAAAAGTAAAAGTCAAGCATGAATGCGAAAGTTGGTAAAGGAAGACCAAGGCGAACGTTCCTGGACCAAATTCAGGACATTTTAAATAAGGGCCAGGTCAAGAGTACTCTAAACCGACGAACTTTCATAAAAGGTTTAATGAGAATGAAAGAAGTGAAGGGGATATGCAAAGATCGTGGAAAGTGGAAGGATGTGGTCTCTGCCTTCCCCTATGGGAATCAGGCGTGATGCTATGTATGTCCCAATCCATACCGACAAAATAAAGGGCACTATAAAAGCGGTTTTCACTCTACAATTGTAACATATTTGTACCTTTGTACGTAGTTATTACAATAGGCTTACGACATACAGTTAGAATTTCTCAGTACGTATGTATTTCTCTCATGTAAACGATATAGACCACGCATTGGTTTCAAGGGCGCAGACAGCGGTGGCACGCAATTGCGTGTTGTCGCCTCGTTTAATATTCTTCCTGTCGTATGCGGATAATTTAAACGTTGTTATGTACCCTTCACTTTTGCTTAATTTGATTGATGCTTCGATCCCTTGAAGCATTTTAATAATTCACAATATGACCATTACGTAGACAACGCTTCGAAAGTGAAGCAAAACAAAAAGTGTCGTAATCTTTTAAGAAAATTATGGCTGCCGGAAATTTTAGCATTATAGACGCAAAAATTTCATTACCATGGTTTGAATTTGAAAATCGCTGAAACGCTAACGATGAAACGGAGAGCTTCTTTAACAACGTTAAGATAGCCCTTAGATTGCTCGGCCAATTGTTATTCATATCACCTTTACAATCAAAAACACAAATAATCAATAATAAAAACTCAGTTTATAAAATACCACAAAAAAACTTAATGACCTTCGAAGCTACACACGCACCGTCAGTAACGATCACTTTGTAACTGAATTAGTTTTGTTTCTTCTGTTGTCTAGTGTACTCGCTACACATATTTTGTTACGACAGTTAGCGAGAAGCGAAATACACCATACACATTATGACTTAAAAAGAAAGAGATGCTTATATTTCTGATTGCCTGAGTGGAGACAAAACTATCGTATCCAAACTCTTTCTCTAGTGAGCATTGCTCCAACATACCCTACAATGAAAGGTTCCTACCTGGGTTCGAGTCAAACATCAATATTTTGGTTTCTGTGACTAAATTCTAAATATTTCCTCGAAGTTGGGTAATTGGCAGTGTGCTCCAACCCCGCGAGTCAGAAAGCATGTTAAGCCGTCGCTTCCGCGTCTAATACACTTGTTAATAGCAGATAAACTTTTTAACTATGCCTGCCAACCCTCAGTTGGGCAGCATTGTAGGCCTGTTGTCTAAAAACCCTCTCTCCTATGAGTGAGGAGGTGTACCCAGTAGTGGGATGTTTATGGGCTGCTGAAAATTGGGCCTTGTGTTTGGCAGGATTATTAAAAACCTGCTCCAGTCTGAAATTACATTTGTATCATTTATATGTCGAATTAACTATATGCAATGGCGCCTGCTATTATTTTATAACAATAGTTAAAACCACAGCGTTGTTAATTAAATTAACAAGGCGTTTACTTATTCAGAATTGCGGTCTAATTTTAACTGCAAAATTATATAGAGAGAATTGCAAAAGGGGCAGCCCATATGGTTTTAACTGCCTACAGAGTAGAAGATCTGATTTTATTCTTAATTGAATTTTTATAACCTGCCAACCTGCAGTGGAGCAGCGTAATGGGTCCATGCTCTAAAATCCTCTCTCCTATAAGAGAGGAGGCCTGTGTCCAATGAGACGATAATGGGCTGATAATTACTTACTTTTGGGCAAAAAATGTAAACATAGAAAGTAATAGCTTTACTGACTTTGACAGACTAGGCTTTGAAGGCCTCGCTGGCGCAGTGGTGCTAGTACGTGCTTTACCACCAGAGAGCCTAAGTTTGGACTGGTGGGAGGCTTCGGCAATAGCTAGTTATTACCGTACCAGCAAAAACGTACCGCCAAACAAAGAGAATTGTGTTTCAGTACGACATTCTGTGAAAACCATAAGAGATATATCGACTCTTTCCGACCTTCGACTGTACCATCACTTACCATCAGATAAGATCACAGTCAAGTCCTAAACTCTCACTCCACTTCCAGAACACTTCCCTCACAGTGTCCAAAAGCATTAGCATTCTTGGAGTCGACATTTCGAAGGAAGTCCAATTCCGTGATCACTTGGAAGGGAAACCGAAACTCGCTTCCAAAAACTCGGCGTGCTTAACAGACCTAAACGATTTTTAACAGCCAAAAATCGTTTACTCTTGTATAAATCCCAAATTCGGCCACACTTAGAATATTGCTTCCACCTTTGGGCTGGTGCATCCCAGTATCACCTCCTTCCATTTGACTGTCTGACTGTCAAAGTTCGATTTAGATTCAATTCGAATAGTCGGCAACCCCCAACTGACCAACAAACCAGAGATTCTAGACCACAGACAAATCATTAGATCCCTCTGTGTCTTCTATACGGTCTATTGTGGGGAGTATTCAGAGGAACTGTTTAATACCGACCTTCTCGTCGTAAAAATAAACTTCACCCACACGTTCTAGACGAATGGCACTCGTCAATGACTCGGTTTGGACGATCTTTTTTCCGCGTACCTGCAAAATGTGGAACCAACTTCCAGCAGCAGTGTTCCCCAAAGACTTCCACATGCAAATGTTTAAGAGGTAAGCAGCTCTCCCAGTGCTGCAGGTGTCCATGGGCGGCGGTGATCACTTATCATCAGGTCAGGTCAAAAAAAACTGTCGGCAATAAAAAAAATAAAGAAGTCTGTGAACGTTTCGCTGCCGAGGCAATCTTCTTTAATCACAAGAGAAGAGAGAAGAGGTAGAGATAAGACTAGATACACTTCTGTAATAAGCTTTCTATCAGTATATTATAATGAAGAAGCATCAGAAATCATTTGTCTGCTGAGCACACGCATTTTTAATAAGATACCCGACTCACTTTTGGGTATGCCTCCACAAAGTCTTAAGAAATATGTTGAAAGCGTCCTATTACAAAAAGCATATAATATTGATGATTACTTAAATGACAAAGATGTTTGGACTTGACTCCAGTTGCACATGAAAGCTAAACACATTGTAACGTATAATAACTATGTTTAGAGGAGTAACCGTTGAGTTTCTTGCCGGTTTCTTCCCAGCGGAATCAACTTTCCTAACCGGTGGTAGATTTGTGACCAACGGACAGACTACAGACGATTCAACAGTGCTTTTTTAACCTACTTAAATAAAGAATAATTTCACTCAAATCTGTGCACTTTAGCAGAGTGAAAATAAGTATTTATATTCTTTTATACTAATTCAGCGATGCATGTATTGGTTTTATACTTGGACGAACGTCAATTGAATTTCAATTCTCATTATACATCCTCCACAACTAGAATGCGCTTAATTTTCTTGTCGCAAATATGTTTAAATACTTTTTAGAACTTATATTGATTATGAGCATATTGATTATGAGCATTGAATTCTAATTATACAATAGCATTGTATAATTAGAATTCATTTCATCAATGGAAGTATGGATGGAAGTTTAATACAAGGAGAATAGTGGATATTGAAGAGACGTAAGGATCATTATGAAAGTTTGTTTGAAAGAAATGATGCAGAGGTAAATATGACCTCTGCGGATAGCAATGAATATAAAATAAGTGATAGCAATATTATTATGGATGACATTATGAAAGCGATAAAAGGTATGAAATTAGGTAAGGCTGTTGGGTATGCCATAATGTCAGTCGAGATGCTGAACGCTGGCCGCGGTATTGTGGCAGCTCAGCTGTACTGCCTTTTCATGATATTGAAAGGAGAGTGAATGCAGGGAATATGGTAAATGGTGCTCTGCACGCTTTTATGAATAGGTGGTGTCTCAAAGGGCCAGACTGGCTGTGCATGCTGGAGTGTTGGTGCCAATACTTATATATGGTAGTGAAAGTTGGGTATGGCAGAAGAATCATCTAAGCAATATAAATGCGGTAGAGATGAGAGCGTTGAGAAGTATGAGTGAATTAAAACTGAGTGACAGAGGAAGAAATAGTGTGATAAGAGAACGTTTTGGTATAAAAGAAGACGTAATGACTATTGAGAAAGGTATGCTTAGATGGGTTGGGCACGTAGAGAGAATGAATAAAAGGAGACTGACAAAAAAGATTTATGAATCAAGAGTAAATGCGAAAGTTAGAAAAGGAAGGCAAACGTTCGTGGACCAAATCCAAGACATTTTAATTACGGGCCAGGTCAAGAGTACTCTAAACCGACGAACTTGTATGAAGGGTTTAATGAGAATGAAAGAAGCGAAGGAGATATGCAAGGATCGTGGCAAGTGGAAGGACGTTGTCTCTGCCTACCCCTATGGGCATGAGGCGTGATGCCATGAATGTATGTAGAATTCATTTTTCGATAATTAATATAGATAGATACATTTGTTATCGTAGAACGAGGTTTTATAATACAATTATAATTATATCTACTATAAGATTCTCTTTATTTGCGGTAAAGAGAAAGAAATATTGTACTTTATTACTAAAATAGTAAAACTTAACCACTGTAGCTAAATGTGATATAAATTACAAACCATATCGCCTGAGATTTCTCGTTCTTGTGGAAATTGTTGGATATAAAGTCTGTTATTTTTTATAACATCAGAAATAATAAAGTTGGAGTTAAGTTAGCTTGTACTAAGAAAATAAGAGATACGAGAACTTAACTGTAAATATATGATTTTATGTAGACGTAAAAAAATATAAGAAAGTTATTTGCCTTAAATTTATGAGGGTTTCTTAACAAAAATATTTAGATACGTTCCCAGTCTTAATATAA
Source organism: Elymnias hypermnestra (assembly GCA_015832385.1). Classification (NCBI taxonomy): domain Eukaryota; kingdom Metazoa; phylum Arthropoda; class Insecta; order Lepidoptera; family Nymphalidae; genus Elymnias; species Elymnias hypermnestra. Next base: position 8,825,645 of record JACTOM010000934.1, read on the forward strand.
TTAGATATATTACTTTTAATTGAAAAAATTGAAAATTCAATATAAGATTTTATTTTTTATCAAAAGAATACAAGGTGATAAGAGACCACTCTCGAAAGCGAAGACAGACTTAATAACACGGACGGACGGACGGTCACTCCTGACGGTAGCCTATGAATTAATTCGTGTGAATCATAAATATGTAAAAATAGGTACTATAATTCATATATATTATATATTCATATATTACATATGTATATATATATAATTTCATATTTTACTCGTATAATTACATATTATTAACTTTTTATTATCTTCATATGTCATATTGTCAACTTATTATATCTTATTCTTCTTTTTGTTTTTATCAATGTGTAATCTGAAGTGGCCTTATTTTGTATAATATCTGTAACTGTACGTATATTTGTAATAGTAGCTGTTGATTACAATAAAATAAAATAAATAAATAAATATATAATATATGAATATATAATCGCTGGCGCGATCTATCTAATGGCGTGTGGCAGAGTCAATAGTGACAATCCGGCGTCTCTGCAGTTCTCGAGTGACGGTCCGTCAGAGCGGTCGACTATTGAAACTGCGCGTTCCTAGCTATTATTATTAATGAGTTTGTGTTAATTGGTATCGAGAACATTAAGTGATTGAACATTATAGTCTGAGTTAATTAATAAAGTGTTTGGTTGCACCAACATTACCCACCAACGGCCACAGTATGAAAATTGAATTAAGAATGCCGTTAATGATGATGTTGGTGCAGAACCCTACGCCTATATGCTTTATGCTCCCTTCTTTCCTATTATCCGATATCCAGGTATCTTTTGACTCATCACGATATCTCTGGAACCATAAGGTCTAGAGACTTGAAACTTGGTAGAACGCATATTGCAACATTCTACCTGCAAGAGAGGTTGCGAGGTTATTAACTATTGACTCACGATATCTGGAACGAAAAACGCAGACTAAGTCGCGGGTTCACTTGATATGGTGTAAGTGGTTCATAGGACAAGGAAAAGGCTAAACTTTATATCCATTTTTGAATTGATAACCACTTACGGGAGGGTAAACCGCTTCGTTACGTAACGCATTACAACGCCTGTCTGTCTGACTGCTCTTTCTCTCACGCATACAACATCGGTAGGCAGGCTCCTCCTCTCTCACTCTAACCCAACGCTAACATCGCTAGCCGTATTGCGGATGCTTTACCTCTCTCTAGTCAGTATTTAGTGTGCGATAGACATTTATCGTAGACACACAATAAAAGATTTTATTAATTAATAACCTTTCCTTACATTATCACATTAACACACATAACATTTAAATGATAACATAATCTAATCTCAATTTAAACAGTGTCAATATTATATAGTAAAAATTGTCATTAAAATATTATCCTCATTTAATAACTTAAATATACAATTAACCATGATAACATTATATCGAACCTTAACATTAATGCAGACAAATTAAAAGTAACTAAAATGCGCCATCAGAAGCAAATGGATGGGTGCCCATAAGGCTGGCAGCGTTACCTCTTTGGACAGCGATACTTATACGCTGTCCGAAGTACCACCCGGCCTTAGGGTCACGGGTGACATCAACTAAGTGAGATGAGATTTCTTTCAAAAAGCTTGTAGCCTCAGGACCCCACGGTCCCAATGTCTCCACGCCAAAAGATACAAATATGTATTCTAAAGCAAGGCTCTCATATTTGCGCCTCTTGGCGTTTTCAGCTAATGACGCCGCTGCTCCCGCTGATTTGGATGTAGCGTCAATGTGAGATGGTGCAAGCGTATCAGCACATGTAGCATCCCACACTAACGACCTTCCTTTTTTCCAAGGCATCAACGACATACCATCAGGTCTCCTACCATCATTTTAGTTACTTTTATTTTGTCTGTATTAATGTTAAAGTTCGATATAATGTTATCATGGTTAATTATATATTTAAATTATTAAATGAGGATAATATAGTAAAAATTTGATTATTTTAAGTTATCACATCTCGAGACGTACACGTTTATTTATATCATCAAGTGACTACATTGATTACAATAGAGTACAACTGGATAAATACATGAGTACTTGACTAAAGAGTCACGGCTTGAAATCCTGGCTTAAACAAGGTCACTAATTACATGCTGAGTTATCTTTGTAAAATTTGTGTGCGTAATTCTGGGATTTGTGAAGCTTACCAACCAGCAGTGTAACAGCATGATAAGTCTAGTAAGGTAAGTACGGTAAGGACAGTGCCGGTCATACGCCTCCTCACTGATAGCATAGTGGCTTTTTAGAGCATTGTCCCACCATTCCACTCCATTGCGGGCTGGCAAGCATATCACACAAGTATATGGATTAACAAAAATGCACTCTCTATTCCTTTACTCTAATGGCAATCTGACACTTGCGGAGAGAGATCAGGCGCAGGATCGATGTCTTAACGTACTCTCCGAGGCACGGGGGTGGAACACACCGCCAACTACAAAACTTCTATCAAATAATAAGAAATTCTCTAGTACAAATGTGGCATTCTATGAGTGAGAAAGGTCTGTGCCAAACAGTGGGACGTTAATAGGCTACTACTGACGCCTTTCCAAAAACAAAATAATAAATTTTACCCCAACGAAAACACGTATTGTAAAAGGGATTTCAATTACACATTCGGTCCGCGCTGGCTTTTAACTTGTACTTTGAAATGATAATAAAAATTCTTGTTTCAAAGCGTCACATACTTTTTAAACAGTCCCCGTTGAAATGTCGTGTTTGAGATTTTTTATATCCCTTGTCACATGTCACGTAAAAAGAAATTGTGATGGATTATAAAAACCTGTGTTTCCATCCAGTAATAATTTATAATTGGTATATTTCTGACAAGCCATTTTATAATGATTTATTTCACAACTTAAGCATGATTGACTTGAAATTCTGCATAAATATTCATCACGTAATGTAGACCCTTAATAAGAAAGGAATGTCTCCATCCTCTCATATGATTGGGATACCTCAAGGGACATTACGTGTACATATAGTCGTACTCTATCATTTATATCATGAGCTTTATTATATCGCAATGCATCTATACATACAGATAGAGAACATATACTTATGAATCACTACCGAGATATGATAGATAAATTCAACCAAGAAATTGAATTAACGTAAGATATCTTTACTAATATTGTAAAGCTGGAGAAATTGCTTGAACGTGCTAATCTTAGGAACTACTAGTCCGAATTTAAAAATTCTTTTAGTGTTGTATAGCGCATTTATCGAGGAAGGCTATAAGCTATATTTCATCACGTTTAGACCAATAGCAGCGGTACACCAAAGAAGAATGTTTCAAAATCAGAGTATTTTACTTCAAGATCTTCGACTGCGTGCGCTGCGTTATCGGTTAAAGTTTCACAAAATTCATATATGACAGAGTAGTTTCCGTTTAAAAGTTCTAAAAAAAAAATCCATGACAGTACAAGTCTTTCTCCGTGGGAGCTGCGTGCGCAAGTTTTTACGGCCGTCCATAAGTTCAGTGTGGATGTGGGGACACGCGGCTTGCAGCCTGATGCCAATGAGGTCCGGGGCATTTGAGCGCTAACCGACCGGGCTCTGATTGAAAGGTGAAGAGAGGATCTGAGATCTTCAGTAGCGGGCGTGGCCATTGTGGAGACAATCTGTCCTCACCTGAAACCAGGGGGTATAGATCGCTCTCTTTCAAACTGTTGCAGGTTCTAACCGGACACAGGTCTTTCGGAAAGTTCCTGCACCGAATTGGCCGTGAAGATTTACCCGCCTGCCATGAGTGTGGTGCCGCTTTTGACTCAACACGCTTTAGCAGATTGTGCAGCCTGGGCACCTCAGTATTACTATCTGGTGGAGATCGTTACAGGCGCGATACTGCCCAGTGAGAAATGCTGGGCGGGAATGGCCCTCTTCTGTGAGACGGTCATCTTGCTGAAAGAGGCCCACGAGCGAGAGAGGGAAAAGGGTTGTCAATGCTCCCTCGCACCGTCGACGCAGGCAGGGTTCCAGGCGTCGTATATTTGTATCTGTCATGCCGTCTTCGTGAACTCTCGGTCGAACTCATCCGGGACATCAGAGAGGAATGTCCGAGCGCTCCTTTGATGTCCCATTAATGCTTGAAGAGGGCTCCGCTGGGTTTTAATGGGTATTGCAAGTTCTCCCCCTTACCGAGACCCACACTCCCGACGATTGTCGGGGCGCATAAATGCATTTCCTAGCGTAAAAAGCAAATTACAGTATAAGTCTACCTTTTAAGTTTGGCTCACTATAACCCCTTTTATGCTAACCAAATTCGTTCCCCACTATTGTGAGGTTCAGATAGAGGTGCGCGGAACAGCTAGTATTTTTATATATAGAGAGAATAAGCTATCTATATTTATGAGCATCAAAGCTTAAACAGACCTCTAAACGTTTTACATATTGAAACATCATGTTAAGGACTGCTTCTGTTTGTGACTTAAGCTATTAAAAATATTAGGACATAGATTATGAAATGCTTCATTATGGATACAACGAATGATAACCCAATTGATATATACGTGGATTATTTTTAAGAATCATGGGATCGAACTCTGTAAATTTACGTTACCACTAAGTTTTGTGTCTAATTTTTTAGTATCTCCTAAGGACGTCAATGGGCTTTTTTTTCATAGGGAAATGCATTTAGGCACGAAACTCGACCTTGCAGGTCAGGAGTGTGGGACTCGGCGAGGGAGGAGACCTCGCAATACCCACTAAAACCCAGCGGAACCCTCTTCATCCGTAAGTGAGGCACCAGGTGTTCAACTTTCGCATTCGTCCCTGGTACCTCAGATGAGTCCAACTGAGGATTCAAGGAGGTGGAAGGAGGCGCGCAAACACGCGCCGCCTAGTACCCTGCCTCCTTCGGCGGTGAGCGGGAGCATTCGCTGCATTTTCCCCCTCTCGCTCATGGGCTTCCTTAAGCGAGACTACGGTCTCGCAGAAGGAGGATACTCCGGCCCACAAAGGACGTCAATGGGCTGCTACCTTACCTTAGGTTACTATTTTCACTCATAGAATAATTTCACAACAAGCCACCATTAAAACGTTGCTACGTAAATTGCATACGTAATAAAATTATACATATTGTGTGGTAATTTTGTTTATGAAAATGTCGGTCTAACGACCCATGTCCCTCGTCAAACTATTATATTATACCGTCCTAAATTATATATCCATTATTTTAGCCGGACGTTACTAAATAAAGGGCTAGGAAATAATTACTGTGGGTCATATGGGAGATGCTTTAACTGTATACGTTAAATATAATAGAAGTAACCGTTTGCCTTCAGAACCTCTAATGTGTTCACTAATGGGTAACAATCTTTGTAGGGGATCACAGTGGTATGTATATAAAAACAAAAATTGTGTCTACCTTTGTCCTTTAAAACCATATAACCAATGTGCTTTAAGTCAATAACCCAATGATAGTTTTAGACACAGTAAAAAAATACATTTGAAGGCGGTTCTATTTTTGTTAAAAATTTTATTTATTTTTTGATTTTTAGTGAATCTGAAGTAAACTAACAAATTTGTCTCAATATGTTTACACCTAAAAACGTGTTGCAATGCAGCAACAAACGTAAGGTCACTGCCATTTGATTACATACAGTTATATATTTTGCCAAAAATCGCACTCTTACTGTAAGCCGTTGAGGAGATCCATTAATCTCCATATTTAACTACGACTAGCACTTGACCATACCGAAGTTACGGTAGGCAACTCAAATATCTGGATAGCTTTTAGAAGATTCTGCCGAGTATCATTAATTTGCTCCTAAGAATTGAAGAGTTCCGTCACTTTGTCATGGATTACATCACCAGATCCTAACCAAACTATCACAAAACAACCCTTGAAGTATTTCTAATAAAAAAATAATCATCGAAATCGGTTGGTATGATCTTGAGTTATTCGTCCATTTGTCGCCCACATGCTTAATGCCAATTTAAGACTTATCCGGTTTCCTCATGGATACCATTATCAGAACCGGATTTAAAAAAAATGGGACCCTATGACGAGCACCACCTTTTATTAAAAAAATAATCATCAAGATCGGTCCACCCAGTCGGAAGATATGAGGTAACAAACAATAAAAAAATACAGACGAATTGATAACCTCCTCCTTTTTTGAAGTCGGTTAAAAACTCTTATTACACCTTTCCCAATGTAGACGGTCATGTAGTTATACGATATTTAAGTTATAGTAACGATCGCTTAATAGTAATAATAAAAAATTGTAATTCCTTCGGATTCGGACCGACAAGAGAGAGAGAGAGAATCCAATTTGTTGAGAGTCCAAAATGTTGTCCAATGTACATCCATTATCATTTTAAATAAAAATTAATACGAAAAGCCTCAACTTCTGTACTTTCAACTGTTCCTTTTATTATACTATAGCGAATTCTGACCTTTTTCATTCTTAGAAGAAACCATAATAATCACGGGGTACCTTATCTTATCTTATTCTTCAGAGCATTCTATGAGACAGATAGATTAGGAACCATTGTTAAAGCGTTTCAATTACATTAATGTCTGATCAGCGCAGAATACACATGTATTACAAAACTAGTGTGACAGCAGTGATGTAAGTATTCTAGCAATATGCTAGCAGAGGTATAAGTGTGGACTGGAGGCTTCGGTCGTAGCTAGTTACCACCTCACCAGCAAATACGTACTGCTAATCAAAAATATTTGTGTTCTGGTGCGATGCTGTGTGAGTAAATTACCTCTTACCTGGTTATCGCGCTACCATCTTAAACTATATCATCATTTACCATCAGATATGATCACAGTCATGTGCTGTCACCTGTCAGCCAAGTTTAGGACTAAGGAGATTTTGTTACAAAATACAGTCAATCAATTATTTCTCTTTTGCTTGTCCTTCCACAAAAGCCAAGAGTACAAAGATTGTGATTATTCAAGATGATATTTCAAAAGTTAAGTATTAGCACATTAAAGACCCATTTGTAGGCACAGGATACCTTATTCACGCTGCCTTATTGGTCTAGTGGTTAGTATGATCAGCTAACGATATGAGGTCCTCAGTTCGAGTCAATCAAAAATGAATATTGAGTTTTCTTTTAAGATTTTCTCAATAATTGCCCTAAGTTGGAAAGGTGTCGGTATGCACCACCTCCGTGCCTCGCAGATCACGTTAAGCCGTCAGTCTTGCGCCTGATCTCTCTTTGGTCAGATTGCCGTCACCTCGCACTATGAGATTGAAGGAATAGAGAGTCCATCTGTGCACTATTCCTGCCTACACGCAGTGAAGCAGCGTGGTGGGTCTATACTGTAAACTGAACCCAGCAGTGGGACGTTATTGGGCTGCTATTTACTTACTTGCTAGTTCATATAAGAGAATATTTACAGAATATGAACCCATCCCAAAGTTTTTCTGCATGTTGGGAGGTTAAAGGCTAAATATTTATACAAGAAATTTAACCTTTAATATTTTCCATGTATATTTCTTTAGATACAAGGATCTTTGGCTATAACTTATATTCATCTTAACCACAATGTCCAATAAAAAGCCAATTGTTGCCAGTCACGGAGGCTACATTATTATCAATTTATCCTTCGGGGAGGTCAAATGCCAATTACATTGTGAAAATATGATAAAAAGTCTAAAAAATGACTTACAATAACAATCAAGTTTTAGGTGACTGAACTGACTGTAAGTATCTACCAAAGTATAACTTATTCAAGTAGGCTCCAAACACTTTTGAATTATTGGTAATCTGTCCGTTGGTAACAAATCTACCAACGGCTATGAAAGTCGATTATGTTAAGAAGACACCAACAAGAAATTCAGCGGTTACTCTTTTAAATATAGATTTGTAGTTTACAATGTGTTTTATTTTTCTTGTATGTGCAACTGGAATCAAGTCCAAACATTTTTATTGTCTAAATAATCTACGACAATAAAATGTTTTCTACATATTTCTTAAAGTTACGTAATTATACAAAACTGATTGCGGTATCTTATTAAAAATGTTTATGCTCAACCTAACAGGTTTCTAAACCATTTTCCCTCCCTAAAGGTAACTGTAATTAATTAAAAAAAATTGAAACTGCATCAGTCTATATAACAAAATAATTACCGTCTTGTACGTGACTATATTTTAGGAGATAAAAGGGATATAATAAGTTATCCTTATGAGTTACACATACCATATTTTTTTAGGATCTAAAAAAGAGGAATACCTCTAAGGGCAGTTTAATCGATAAAAGCTCTCAGACCGTTTGATTTTTTCTGACACTTCCAATAATTATATTTATATTTCGTGTTATTTCACAAAATGTAGACAAGTTATACATGTCAGAGAATAAGAGAGAAAGGAAGTATAAAGCATAAGGGTGCAGGACTCCGCAGACACCGTCATTAATGACATCCATAACTTCCATACTGTGGGCGTTAGTTGGGTAATGTTGGCGCAATCAAACATTTTATTAATTAACTCGGAATGTAATGTTCAATCACTAGTTCCCGATATCAATTTACATAAACTCATTAATTATAATAGCTGGGAACGCGACAGTTTCAAAAGTCGACTGCATCGGTAGGCCGTCACCCGAGAACTATCGAGAGACGCGCGCCGGATTGGCACTTATTGACTCTGCCTCACGCCGATAGACAGATGGCGCCAGCGTTCCACAGACTATTGCACTCCGACATTTACATAAACTTTTCCTTTAGGTTAAAACGTAATGAAAAACCGTTCTAGTTATTTTTGATTTTATGGGTAACAACCAGATGGAGTAGAGGAATTTATGTAAAGACTATATAAGCTGGCTAAAGAAAAGCTTTTTCTATTAATTTTTCAAATAATAAAGAGAAAACTCTGACACTTTGTGATTGAGAAAGTAAATCGCAATTTTTTCCAATAAATACACTTGTATACATTACTTGAAAGTTAATATTCCAATTTCAGGCTTTGATTCTTTAGAATAAACAAAACCATTGAATGAAATTCGGGTCTTTTATTCAGTTGTCTAATTTTTTTTTTATAAAGGCAAAATCTTTTGTACATCCTTTGAATAGACATTTGAAAACTCAATTTGCATTCGATGGATTTCCATTACATTTGAAGGGGCTAGAGTAATAGCGTACTATATCGACGTAGAGCTACGTCAAAAACAATCTTTTTAGGCTTGTTTGATAATTATAAAATAATAATATGTATATATACAAAGTACACATGTCAGAAGTGAAACTTCTTTGGCAAACTAGTTTTTAAGTCTTGTTTCTATTGATACAAATCTAAAACTTTAGACTTCCGAGACTTAGAGTAAGGGGAAAAGGAAGATATGTAAGGAATTCAATCAATTTAATTGTCATTAAGATATTAAAAGTGTCGAAATTTAATAGAAATAATTTATTGGAAACTTAAATGACGAATTCTAAATAAAAATGACACATGTTTTTTGTCAATATATTTTTATTCTATATTTTATGAAAAATAGTATATTAAATTTTAAAATGATGAGTGGCAAATTAAAATGCCACGTGTTATGTGTGAATCTTAAAAATACCCAACTTTTAAACGAATTAGCATAAAAAACGCTGGCGCAGTGACCTTCTACCTCGCGCAGGTTATGTCGGGCCACGGTTGCTTTGGCAAGTACCTGTACGGAGTGGCTAGGTGTGAGCCTACCGAGGTGTGTCACAAGTGTGGCTGCACCGTTGACACGGCCCAACACACGCTCGAGGCGTGCCCAGCCTGGACTGTTCAGCGTGCCGTGCTCTGTGCAGTTATTGGTGCGGATCTCTTGCTCCCCACCGTCATTAGAATGATGGTGAGCAGCGAGAGAGCACGGTGTGCTACGCTCTCCTTCTGCGGGGATGTTATGACGTGGAAGGAGATGGCGAAACCGTTGAGGGAGGCGAACGTGACAAAGGCCGGGAAGGAGGCGAGAGGCCCACGATCGCCGTTTCCCTCCTTAGTGGTGATCTATGGGTAACGGTAGCGCCTAACAAAGAGCGGCTCGCGAGGTGGTTGATGGGTTGCCAGGTGCTCCAAGCAATCCACCTTCGGAATAAGATTTGGTCATTGATCGAGTTGGGCCTAAACAGGCACACCGCTGGCGGGGTTGCGAATGTCTGTCAGTCGCGTTCTCGTGACCCCGTCTTCGAGTGATGTAGCAGCGCCGCTGGGTTTTAGCCTGTATGGGTACGGCATAACCTGGAACATTCTCCCGAGTATTCCAGGTATCCACGAGGACTTCCCAGCGTTAAAAAAAAGCATAAAAAACGCTACACATCTTCGTGACGCTAATTACGCTTTTTATCCGTAAAAAAATTACCCTCATGCGCCTAAAGAAGTTTCACTTCAAAGAATAACAAAGCCATAACATGCCTTTTCCGGTTGTTTATTAACACTAGAGGAAAAAATTAAAGAATCAGATAAATCGAAATGGTTGTATCTTCAATAAAAATGGTCGTGTTGCAGTGAAAAAGAAGCGATTTGAAGCTTGAATTTTCAAATTTTTGGATATTGCAAAAACATTGCTATAGGTTAGCACTAAAATAAATTTCAAGGTTTTATTGTTGTCACTAACGTAATGGTGCGAGTATTCACTTCGCTAACAGTGACCCTGGGTTGGATTTTTGAAAGGGCAGATTAGGAAATACGTTACGACACTGTATCATCTTAAACTGTATCATCACTTACCATCAGCTGAGATTACAATAAAGTAGTGTGTGTGTACTTACGAACGCGCGTTAGAAGTTATACTTCTTTGGCGTAACAAGATAAAAATCTCTTCAAACTTTACACATGCATAACCTTTGTCTTGGAACTTTTAAATTATTAGTCATTATCATTGGATTGCAAAATTTTTGTCGCGATTATTTAATGTCTTATTGAAATACAATCCATTCCATAAATATTAAATAAGCAATAGTTAGTATCTTCGAAATTTTAACCATAAATCCACGCCGTAGTTTTTGTTGCTCGTCAAATCAAATACATCCTTCATTCGTTCACTCAATACAAGGCAAAGGGCAAAAATTCGAAAACAATAAACAAAGTAACTTTTATTGACATAGTTCTAACTTATAAATAGTTTATAATCTGTTTATTTTAGTTGAGTCAGAAATATTTTTGATAAGAATGTCACGTTGATGTTTTCAATACATCTAACAAGTAATATAATAAAATATAACTTCAATAACTAAGGCATTATATAATAATTATGAAATATCAAAAATAAAACTCAAATGTTTATTTTAGCTAACTTCAGGATGTCGGTTTTTTGTGACGGTGTGCGTTCACATCGTAAAAATTTACTCTTATCATTTTTGCCAAACGTGCCAAAAGAAGTATAACTTCAATAATTAACCTGTAAAGAATAAAATGATGGAAACTTTAGTAGAAATTTTGTTTTACACTGATTTCGATTGAACTACATCAGATCGAAAATTAAACTGAAACTAAGAAATATTTGTATAGGTTTGCAGTAGAAAACTCTTTATTTGTAGTTTATAATACAAATCGTAGGTTTTGTTGGTTTCTATAAAGTAACGTCTAAGTCTATCAACTGTTAAACAATTAAACAAGAAACTCGAGGCGAGAATAATCTAATTTATTATCTTAAGAGCTGAGATAACTTGACAAGCCGACGTCCAACTTGGAATGTTGCAATAGTTTGCAGTTTGTTGACAGCTCAAATTATTACATTTGTGTATTATCCTATGCTGAAACGTATTTCAGGAGCTGTTCTATTATAAATACAAATTCAAATTTAAAAAAAAACATTACTCAAGTACGCTTTTATAGTACTTTTGAAATATTTGGAGTTTATTTCCAAAGTACGACTTATGATGATATTAAAGACTTAGAATCTACAGTTACGAGGTTTCTTTCGCATCCTTTTCTGAAAAGTACCCTCAACAAATTCAGTCCAATATATAATAGACTAGCTGAACCACGACTTCGTTTGCGTGGAATGTTTTTTGGTAGCGTTTTCATTAATTTAGGCAAATTGTAACAAATAATAAACATACCCGCACTGCCCTTTGAGGGTGTAACTTCCTAAAATTTATTTTTGATAGTTTCCACTATGGCAAAAAAAATTCTGACAAAATTTTACATACCGTAAAAGATATAGTTTGTAAATGTGAAGTTTGAATATTTTTTAATGTGAAAATATTGAATTTTTTTAATTAACACCACCGCCAACCCTCTTGCGGGTGGATTTTCGCAAAATTCGTTCTTAGCTGACCTCTACTCGACAAAAGGACAATTCCTAACAAATTTCACGTCTGTACACGTTTTGGATCCAGAGATATCGTGATGAGTCTATAGTTTACACCCCCGAAATCCTCCTTGCAGGTGGAATTTCGTAAAAATCCGTTCTTAGCCGACATCTACTCGTCCAAAGGAATAATTCTACCAAAAGTCAAGTCTCTATGCCTTATGTGATGAGTCAATAGTTAACACCCCGCAAACCCCCTTGCGGGTGGAATTTTGTAAAATCTGTTACTAGCTGACCTCTAATCGTCAAAAGGAATATTCCTTCCAAATTTAGAGTCTCTACGCCTTATGGTTCTGGAGATATCGTGACGAGTCAATCGATGGATATCTCCAGAAGATCATCCATAAGAGAAAAGAGTTTAGCCACAGGCCCACCACGCCGTTCCAATGCGGATTGATAGACATGGCACAACGAATCCACGACCTCGTCGACCCTCGTCGAACATGCTAACCACTAGACCAATAAGGTATTCAGTCACCTTGAATTTAATAAATTAAATTTTTCTTGTAATGTTACATTATAAATATAAGGATACCCGAATGAATTGGTAGAGGCTTCTTCTCTGAAGAGATTTTAAGTCGTTCCTTAGTATTATCAAAAACAAAATAATCTTTATTCCAATAGGCTCAAAAAGCTCTTTTAAATCGTCAGTATCGTCTGGCCCGTGAGAAGAAACCGGCAAACAACTCAACGGTTACTCTTTTAAAGATAGTTGTGTATGTTAAAATGAGTAATATTTTGCTTCTGTGTGGAATCAAGTCCAAACATTTTATCGTATAAATAATCAATATAATATATATATCGTAAAATAATGTTTTTGACATATTTCTTAAAACTATGCGGAGGCAAATCTAAAACTAATTGCTGTATCTTATTAAAAATGCATATGCTCAAACTGATAAATGTCTTCTGAACCATCTTCACTCTAACATATGGGATTGTTCATAAGTAGTGTATATCGGATGGTACTTACATTTTAGACTACTCATCCACCAGACCACTCATTAGACCGGACAATAATGGTGGTTGAATAGAAGAAGTAAAAGAACGTATAGCGATACCAAGAAAGTCAATAGATTAGCTAAAAAGGTTATGTTAGACCATAACTAAAGTCACCAATATCGAGCTTGTATAAACATTTGATTTTCCCCTATTCTGATATGCTGTGGAGACGTGGAGATTACGCCACGTAGAGAAGAGGAAGATATACGCCCTAGAAATGTTATTTTGGCGTTTGCTTAGAATCGTGAAGAAGACCAAGATTCGTACTAACTATTTCATATTGGCGGTAGTTGTTTTCAAGCAATGTCTTCTTGGTATACGAGTATGTCTCCCTTCAAAATCCCTATTCTTTTGAGCGTGTTGTTGTCCAGGAAAGGCGCCAGGGTGCGAGGCAGATCACCCGTGTAATGGACTGATCAAATGGTATCCTTTGTTAGGAGTTCTTTGCATGAGCGTATTAGACTGTCCGCGAACAGACTACCGCTCGTGAGGCATTTAAACCTGATTCGATACGAGGAGTCTTCTCAGTAAAATTGAGGAATATGGGCCACCTTGCCTGGGCGACTATAAATGTTTCGCCCACTCATAAACGGGCTGGATCCCACCGGCGACGCCAGCGGTTCCATCCAGGATATGTCCAATGAATCTCAATTTCGAGTGTCATCACTATATTCGCATCATCTTTGCCGTCATCGTCCATGTCAGGAGGTAGTGATAGCAGAAGCTCACGAGGTAGAAGACGCCCAGTGTTTGCCGCTCTTGGTTACTGGCTTGCGATTCCGTGGAGATGTATATCTGGGAAGTCCGCGTGGCAAAAAATGCTCCTCGCTAGCTTCCGGTCGTACATCACCACGTTCAGGATTCATTTAAGTCACGTCAGATGTATGTCTAGTCCAGGTGACGCCATTGCCATCGCATCAACTTCGCAATCATCTCTTACATCAGGAGGTAGTGACAGCAGGAGCTCACGAGGCATGGGACACCCAGTATTTGCTGTTTTAGGGTGCTGTGGCGGATCATGCGCTTGGCCAATTGCCGGACGAATACCTCCACTGTTGGCATCCTGGTGTCATGGTGAATTACGTCGTTTTGGACGTACCTCGGAGCTCTTATTATCATACGTAGACATTTGTTCTGCTAGATCTGCAGGCAGTACCAGGTAGAGGCCGCATACGTTAATCTCAATCGGACGTAGGCTCCGTAGACCTTCAGTTTAGTTTTTAGGGAGACGTGAGATGAAGAGCGGCTGCAGCAACGACCAAGCCAACATATACTCGTATATGAATAATAATTGTGATAAAATGAACATAGTTCTTCGTAGTTTTATATATAAATTACAGTTTCAACATGTCATTTTCGCCTTGATATTTTTGCATATCATGACGGGGATAAACGGATGACAAGGGATTGGTTACCCAAACAGTGTGGCGGATTTTGGTGACACATTGCTTGAAAAATGAATTCCGGCATGCAATGACAAATTTTGTTATATATTTTAAACTTGTGATATTTCAGTTGTTTCGTTTTTTACACTTAATACATTCAGTTGCAAAATAACGAAAGAACTTACGGTTTTCAACTCTTTATGATGCACAGACACACTTCCAAAGTCTTGCGAATATACCGAAAATTTCTTGTTAAATTAATTGACGTTTTATCCAAGACCCAGGCCTTAAACACAGAATTACAAACACATCAAAACAGAACTACCAGCTTTGAATTCTTTATATATAAACTCCGCACTCACTTCCCAAGTCCAGGTATATACTCGTATATATGTCGGAGTGCAAGAGTCTGTGGATCGATGGTCCGTGTGTAATAGTCTGTGGAACACTGGCGCCATCTGTGTATCGGCGTGGGGGCAGAGTCAATAAGTGGCAGTCCGGCCCGTCTCTCGGCAGTTCTGGAGTGGCGGTCGGCCGGAGTGGTCGTCTATTGGAACTGTCGCGTTCCTAGCTATTATTGTTAATGAGTTTGTGTAAATTGATATCGGGAAAATTAAGTGATTGAACATTATAATCCGAGATAATTAATAAAGTGTTTGATTGCACCAACATTACCCACGAACGCCCACAGAATAAGAAATTAAATAATGGATCCCATTAATGACGATGTCGGCGGAGAACCCTACGCCCCTGTGCTTTATGCTTCTCCGTTCTCTCTTATTCTTCGGCATATAAATTCTTTTACAGAAAAACCTAATTTTAACTTATAGATGAAGAACTTAAAGAAGAGATCTTATTATCAGCCAAACATCCACTGTCTTATGACGATCAAAATACAGTGTTTTATCAATCAAAAGATTGACCAATTATTAGAAAAGCGTGTGATAAAAAAGTGCTGCACTAATAGTATTGTTCGAGGATTTGAATTCGTGACTCTTAACCTCATCTTTATGCATTGCTATCATTGCTTACTGGGGAAGTAACATTCATATAATACCAGTATAAAGTAGTATGATATAGTAGCTGTGTTTTTGTTTGAGTGAAAGATCCAAAATCTCAAGGGATTAGAGTGGAAAAGGGCTGAAGAAACATCGAAGCACTTTGCAAAATGTTGGCAGTACCAGTAATTCTGCAAACATCTAATATTGAACTTTATACCCTTTTTAAGCCTTATTTCAATCGAAATAACTTGAGGTATAAGAGCGAAACAGACTTAAAAACTTTATCTAGGTGATGTTTATATCATTAATGTCATCTAGATACCAATCTGGTTCAATATTCATAAAATAACAACATCTTATATGTCATCTTCCGCCGTGTCGCTGTCTGTTCGTGATAAACTCAAAACTAATGTGCAGATTTTCATATGGATTTCAGCAATAGATAGACTAAATCTTAACGAAGATTTCTTTATATAAATAGTCAAGTTTTTATGTAAATTGGTTGAAATATAACTGTAATTGTTGGATGCTTCAGCCGCCACGGAGATTTCGTTGTAAGCGGTATTTAGTCGCTTAAAATTCCAAGAAAACAATATATGGGGCGATAATTCCTTCACTTAAAACCCAAAATAGCATTTAGTCTTTTCTTTTCAATCTGTATAAACAGAAAGAGTTAAAGTTATAAATAAATGTATCATTTCATGATAGGATTAAACAAAACTTTTCTGTTCATCCTAACATACTAAATGTAAACATAATAATAAGAACCAAAATAAATACATTCTCATATCTAAACAGTACCTTTAACGAATCACTGATAACATAAACTTTATGTCGGCCTATCTATCATAATATCTAGGCGAATTCTTTTTTAGGTCAGATCCTATATTATTCATCGCCCCACCGATTTTATTTTGTAAAAAAAGCGGCCAAGTGGATGTCAACACATAGGGTCATAGGTTGTCATAGGGTTCCGCAATTGCCCAATATACGTGCTTAAAAGTTATTTATTCTATTAATAATAACATAAACAATGTTTTGTCTTTTATAGGCTTTGAAATTAGTCAACTTAGTTACATCAAATTTGGCAAATTAAAAAGCAATAATGTCAACGTTGTCTTATTAAATAACTATTTACGGTGAAGTTAATATTTAGGAGTAACGGCATTCCAATATTTCCACGGGATTGGGACCACCACGGGGACCAGTGGCTTCTGCCGTATTTATAAATATATTTTTACTACTTTCTTCTTTTAAAAGTTCTTAGCCGCATCCGTTTCTTTTATAAATTTCCTTTATGCTCTACTACTAACAGATTGGACTAAGTCAAAAATGAGCAAGTAAAATCTTCATATATTAGAAATGGATTGCTAAGTTTTATATATGGTCTTTAACTGACCGTTATGGTTTTTAAACCTATATAATGACATTACTGTGGAATCCAAAACAATATTTCTTTTTAGAATGACTATGGAACTTAACTTTTTAGAACAAAACATTGCAATTGCAGACGTGGAAATTCTGTTGATTCAAATAATTTAACAATAATCGGATAAATCCAATAATAGCGTTAAGGATTTTTTAGTAAAGATATTTACCAAGTTTTGATAGAATGCCCCCGGGGTTCTTCACAACCAAGTTGTGGGGTACGGGCCTCGAGGCAATGCCTCATTACCCGAGCTTATTTTCTCAGGCATCGTCGATGCCCGGTATTTGTGTCTGCCCGTCATCCTAACGGGCTGGTTCCCACCAGCTTACACCGGCGGAACCATCCANACGGGAGGCCCAGCTAGGCGCCCGCGAGCAGAGGCGTAGAAGCCGAGACACAGAGATTGTGGTGATCGCAAGCAAATCCTCTTCGGAGAACTGCGTTCCTTTTTGCGAATGAAAAAGGGCGCAGTATCTGTAACGTTTTCCGTCGCGCCGCACGCAGTCTTAACGGACGAGCACCGGCCGCTTCCTCGAGCCGAGCCGCGCAGCCCGGCGAGTACAACTGCACCGACGTTGACCGAAGCGCGGGGGAGGTGAGGTGGTTCGCGACAGAAACTCGTTGTCAGTCGACCGACAGTGCTGTCTCACTCACAACTAGGGGGTTAGAGCGGGACAGCTGCGACACAGCGTGATACATGCTCTCGCTGTGACGGCCATCGGCGAACGATAGAATGCGTGCGGAATGAAGCATTTTGAACTGATAGTATTGCAACAAGGATATTAATTAGGTATATATGATACAGTAAGAAATCTGCGATCGCGGAGCACATTTTGCAGCAGGAACTTAACACTGGATAGAACTTCATAGCCCAAAAGTTCTTTCCACGGACCGCCATTATATGCCGACATTAGTTCATTAGGCCATTGAAATTAAAAAGTATCCTAATTTCAATCGCGAAGATGGTTTTAAGCTGGCGGATACGTGGAATCCAGTGGTGAAGTTATGCCAATTGAAAAAACGACGCAATTTTTCAAAACTAAAACGTGAAGTTGTGTGTAGTATGCCGTGAAAAATAAAAGGATCGGACGTAGGGTAGACAGATCCTGCCCTTGACCGCCCACAGCAGTAACGTCGTGACCACGATCCATGCAAATGGCTCGAAATATCAACAAAATTACAAAACGCCATCGTGGTATATGCCCGTTCAAATAGTTAATATACTGTAAGAAGTCGAAAATTGCGTATTTTAAGGCTAGAGGACAAGTTAATGTTATATTATTGATTAACTAACGGAACGACATAGTCGCATAGAGACTAAGGTCCTTAAATAAAGAAAAAAAGCAAGACAGGAAAGCTACAGTCACAAGTAGATGAGAATGTAGTATCTATAAGGGTTAAATATCGAAAAAATTACAAGACACCATCATGGTATGTACCCGTTGAAATAGTTAATATACTGTAAGAAGTCGAAAATTGCATATTTTAAGGCTAGAGGACAAGTTAATGTTATATTATTGATTACTTACGGAGCGACATAGTCGCATAGAGACTAAGGTCCTTAAATAAAGAAAAAAAAAAAGACAGGAAAGCTACAGTCACAAGTGGATGAGAATGTAGTACCTATAAGGGTTAATGTTTGACTACAGAACCCTAAAAAGAGCACCGCAATGGGATTTTATTTAAGATAAATTACCAGCAATCTTTTTTCGCGAGACGTGACTAAATGAAGTGTTGATACGGAGCTTTACGCCGAGCTTTGTGCATTTCGATGATCGATTAATAAGGAAGTTTTCATGATTTATCATTTAGTAACCATTGCCCGTGACTTAGATTGCTACGTCTTGAAATATATACGAACTTTTATAGAATCCTTTACTATTGTATTTCAATAACGATTCGAATCTATAAATGATTCTTTAAAGTAGTTACCTCCATGAAATAGAATCTCACTGTTGTCAAGTCAAAAACCAGGAATCCAGGGCCGTAAACCAAGTTAATAAAAATGGTGAATGAATGAAGGATTTTATAAGTAGTTTTGTGTTATTACGTTAAAAATTTTTATATAAATATTCATATATCTTGGTCAAATTTGAAGTCGTTAATAAAATACTTTTTATTAATCCACTCAAGTAAAAATACGTTTTACTTTAAATTTATAATGGATGACTCTTGATATTATTATAGTTCTTTCTACGTCACTTATGAACGTCAATTTGTTGAACAATTATTGTTGTAAAATATATCTATACAAACAAATTCATTATAATTATCAAAAATGTTTACAATTTAATATGAGCAAATTAACTAAGTCCAAACCTGTTTGTCATTTATACTATAACAGGCCGTCTGTATTAGGTTATTATTTAAATTTAATTAATAGATGGTCGTATACCTAAAATAAAAGCCAACTTAATTTTTTAAAATAAATATAAGGAACTCCTTAAAAAAACATATCTCGCTAATTGCAATATTTATTTATTAAAGACCAGCTAACCCGGGAACTTCATAAGAATCAATAAATAAAAAAGGCAGATAATTATAATTGCAGAATGTTTCGACTTTCGTAAGAAATGTGGTCGAAACTTAACCGTAAGTAAATCAATTTGTAATCATAAAAACACGACCTTTACGCACATATTTATGTCAAAGTCCATAAGATATTTTGGAGAATAAGAGAAAATGAACCATAAAGCATAGGGGCGTAGGGTTCTTATAATTTAATTTCCATACTGTGGGCGTTGATGGGTATTGTTGGTGCAATCAAACACTTTGTTAATTAACTCAGATTATAATGTCCAATCACTTAATGTTCCCGGTATCAATTTACACAAACTCATTAATGATAATAGGTAGGAACGTGATAGTTTCAATAGTCGACCACTCTGGCGGACCATCACCCGAGAACTACCGAGAGCCGCGCGCCGAAATGCCACTATTAACTCTGTCCCACGCCGATGGACAGATGGCGCCAGCGCTCCACAGACTACCGCACTCCGACACATATAGTAAAGATCAGAAATTGTGAGTTGTTAATTTCAAAAAATATTAAAAAAAAACAAAAGAATTCTTTTTATTTTGAATTCTGAACGATCGGACGAACATCAAACTCCGCTATTAAATTTAATTTGATTTCTGAACGACTTTTGAATTTAATTAAAAAGAAAGAAAGAAAGCTTTATTCAGAGCACTGTGAGTTAAATACACTTAAAACATAATTGACTTCAAAACGACAGAACTAACATCAAACGTGTAACAGGTAGGAATAGTTTCTCAGGGAAAGCGATATTGTTGTTTTTACTATATTTCAAGTACATTTTTTTAATATTTACTCACGTGTTAAACCTTCCCTTCCACAAATAAGTTGAAACCAAAATTAGCCAAATCAATCCAACCGTCCTCGAGTTTAAGCAAGACTGACGAACGACAATTGATTTTTATATATAGATTTAACACTTACAACAAACTGCTTACATTCTAAATATATATATTTGTCGGAGGGCAGATGTATGTGGAACGCTGGCGCCATCTATCGGCGTGCACAGAGTCAATGGTGGCAGTCCAGCGGGAGTCACTCGGCAGTTGTCGAGTAGCGCTCGACCGGAGCAGTCAACTGTTGAAACTGTCGCGTTCCTAGCTATTAGTGTTAATGAGTTTGTGTAAATTGATATCGGGAACATTATAAACCGAGTTAATTAATAAAGTGTTTGATTGCACCAACAATACCCATGAACGCCCCCAGAATAAGAAATTAAATAATGGACCCAATTAATAACGATGTCGGCGGAGAACCCTACGCCCTCTGTGCTTTATGCTTCTCCGTTATCTCTCTCAAATTCTCCGACATATTTATATATACAAGGACTTAGTTTCTATATATATAATCTCTCACAGTACCGTCGCAATATATATTGAATAACATTTTATAAATCCTTAATAATATTCATTTACAACAAGGTCCCAAAAGAAGTTTCAAAGATGTCTTTCAGTAAATTTAAATCTTTCATTAAAAAAAAGCTAATAGTAATCATTCTATAATTTGGAAGACAAAAAAACGTGGGAGTGAATGAATTGCTCTATATATATCATGATTTAGAATAAATTTAAAAAAACGTACACCTTGTTGTGGGCTCTTCTCAGATCAGGACGCGAAGAAACCCTCGTAATTTTAGATTGTAAGTCGTTCTTTAATGTTATCATCAGTTATACATTGAAATACTATATAAAAAAAATCGATATTTGACGATTTAAAAGTGCTGTAATAAGCCTAATTTTAATACAAGAAATAAAAACAAATTGGTGTAAGTGAAGAAGGTTCAGAAGTCATTTGTCGGGTGGAGCATACGCATTTTTAATATTATACCCGAATCACTTTTGGTTTTGACTCCACATAGTTTTAAGAGATATATTAATAACGTCCTATTACAAAAGGCATATTATAATGTTGAAGATTATTTAACCGACAAACATGTTGATTGATTTCAGTTGCACACGAAAGCTAAACACATTGTAACCTACAATAACTATGTTTAAAGAAGTAACCGATGAGTTTCTTGCCGGTTTCTTCACAGCGGAATCAACTTTCCGAACGATCATACTACTAACGATTCAAAAGTGCTTTATGAGCCTACTTAAATAAAGAATATTATGACTTTGATTTTGTAACTTCTCCTATAAATGTTGACTGCGTTGAAGTGTATATTTACATTAGTACTACGAATATTTAGTCTTTTAAAAAGTCTAGAATAAGAAGTTAGTAATATTTACATGTTTTGATCTATTTATGTTTGTACAAGAACCACACTGACAATCCATTGTCCTCTTTACCAGGTTATTAGGTTAACATGTCAGCCTACATTTAATTAAGACAGCAGTATATGATTTATCTTGAATTGAAATGAATGATATAATTAATCATACTTAATAATACCCAAGAGGGTTATGTAAGCTAATGACTCAATAACGGTACATTCATTATGAAAATGAATCAACATAATACACAAATTGAGAGTTGAATATTATTTGAATTTATTTACTAGATACGACAAGATTATTTGACTTGATCGTTATAAAAAGTTATGATTCCACATCCTTCTCAATTGTCCCAAACTTTTCCACTTTTTCTAATTTATGATCTTCTCCCTTCACATATGTGTCGTCTTATAATGAAGCTGTAAAATAATGTTTATATTTATTAATTTCGTTTAAGAGTTTGTGTACCTTGGATTGTTGCTATCGGATCACGGAGGAAGTGAGCAAGATATCAGAAGACGCATTTCAATAGCTAAAGAAGCCATGACCAAAATGAGGATAATCTAGCAAAATCGTAAAATCTCGATTATCACCAAAAAGAGACTTGTTAGAGCTATAATCTTGCCCATCTTACTTTATGATACACAGGCATGGACAGAGAGGAAAAGACAGATGCATTCGAAATGTGGTGCTGGAGAAGACTATTGCGTTTACCATGGACCGCAAAGAGTACGAATAAGTCTATCTTGGTGCAGCTCCGTATTGACACCAGACTCTCGATTAAGTGCTTCCAAAATATTCTGGGCTACTTTAATCACATTGACCGACACCAGCACAATCACTTAGACAAGTTAATAGTTACTGGCAAGGTAGAGGGCAAAAGACCACGCGGCCGATCACCTACCCGCTGGTCCGACCAAGTAAAGGCAATTACAGCTGCCATAAGGAAAGCCGAGGACCGAACAGGATGGAAGGCACTGGTGAAGAAACTGATGCAGGCACCAACATACGGACACGACCTTCAAAGAAGAATACGACCGAGAAGAGTATAAATTTATGCATATAGTGTTGTCCCTTTTATTTGGTGGTGGTTTAACAATATATTTCAACTATTCATAGATAATCAAAATTATACTTCGGATGTCTTATAAACCGCACAATTTCTTTCTTCTCTAACAAACTTGACACTGGGAAGATAATCTGTGTCCAATTGGCCAACCTGAAAGCCATTTAACGAAGAAGAAGAGGTATAATTATTGACAAGTGTCTTTCTGTTCAGTAGAAAACAGAATACCGAATGCAATATAATGTTGTGTTGATTTCTTAAAGAAAAAAAACTTGTGATGAATTAAAGGATACATAAGGAAAAGGATGCTTGAGTGACTTTGTTGTGGGCTCTTCTCAGAATCGTCTTTTGATTTGATTTTTAACTTAATAATATAATCAACAGACTACTATTCAAAAATGCTGTTAAAGTGTAGTAGTTAGTAATTTTGTCTCGATCAATAATTTTTAATGTAATATAATCCATTCTAATAACTTATAAATATTATGAAAGTTTAATATTGGTTTTGTTACTTTTTTATAATAATTAAATCCCACACGATACCTATTACATGCACAACAATTTTGGAAGGTATTAAACTCTTTATCTGAGCTCTAATACATAATTTATATACACATTTGTTTATTTTATTATCTCAATACTTAATAATAAATGTTTATATGTATTAAATAGCTCGAGATGCTTGCTAAATCTTCTGTAATAAAGGAGTCATTTGCCACCCACGTTTGGATGCAAACAGGTAACAGAAAATGTCAACTAAGTATATAATTTAAGACTATAACAAATTCTTTGTCACATCTAGTAGCTCCGTGGGTGGTATATATAATAGATAATTATTATCACACCCTCTCAAGGTTGTGGTTTTATTATGGAAGGGGTGATAACGTCATAGGGTAATACGGGAGTTATTATTCTAAGTACATATTGCTTAATTAAATGTAGTATTCACACAATATCCGACGGTTTTCGTTAATATTTTCGATAAACTAAGGGTGAATTGACATCGTCAAGGGCTCATATCTAAAATGGTAATGTACATTATTAATTAATAGTAATTGTTGCTCGAAGACATCCAGATAACCTGAAGTAACTCATTGTGGTAGGAAGAAGCAAAGGAAAAAGACCAAGGCGTCCGAGCAAATAAAGAGGATTAGCCTTAAAACAGGAGGAAAAGCCCTTCCAATAGGCCTAAAACAAGCCAAGGAAAGAGAGGGATGGAAGCAGCTGGTCCATGCAATCACTAAGCGACATTAGAGCAGGTATGATGATGACTGCCTCATTGGTCTAGTGGTTAGAATTTTCGACTATAGACATGAGGTCCTGGGTTCGAGTCCCGGGTCGGGCCAATTCATAATGTATATTAAGTTTTCTATCAAGATTTTCTCAAATTTTTCCCAAAGTTAGAAAGTTGGCGGTGTGATCCACCCCCGTACCTCGGAGAGCACGTCACGCCGTCGGTCCTGCGCCTGATCTCTCTCCGGTCGTGTCGGATTCCCGTCACATCGGACTATGAGTATGAAGGAATAGGGAGTACACTTGTGTACTTGTGTACCAATCCGCAGTGGAGCAGCCTGGTGGGTCTATGCTCTAAAAACCCTTACTCATAGTGAGTGAGGAGGGACGTCAATGGGCTGCTAATCACCTTATGATGATGGGCGAATGGGCTGATCACACTTGTATAGACACAATCTTGATCCAACCTAATGAACAATTGGCAAATAAAAGTCAAGGTTTTGGTAAGTAAAAAGATAAGTACCAGCCTATTAACGTTTCAGTGCTGGACAAACTCATCCTCTCACAAAGGAGAAAAGGTTTTTCGAACATACTCGTATAACCAACACGTTGTTCCATGTCATGCTGGCTGTACATACTTAGGTAATACAAGTTGTCTCTCTATTTTTTCACTCTTATAATCCAGTATGACGGCGATCTAACACAACCGGAGAGAGATCAGGCGCAGGGCCAACGGCTTAACGTGCTCTCTGAGGCACGGGGGTGGAGCATACCGCCAACTGTACAACTACGGGGAAATACTGAGAATTTCTTAACAGAAAACTCGTTAACAATTTTGAATTCAGTCGACCCTGGACTTGACACTAGATCCTCATGTCTACAGCCGAACAAGCTGACCACTGCACAAATGAGGCATTCTACTAGGTAAGATGTAATTAAATTAATTAATATTTCGTAACTTAACATGTAAAATATTGAGTGGATTGATACAATGGAAGTCAAGAGTGACCTTCGTGTGTTATAACAAGAGAAAAATTTAGGGTGTCGCTGAGGACTTCCTGCTTACTTACAAGTATTGATATAAAAAATTGAGACGTTTTTATTTGTTTCTATTTTGCTCATCATATGTTGTATGGAAAGTAATAATGGATATGTCAATACGACAAGATATATATATATATATATATATATATATATATATATATATATATATATATAATCAGCTTGTTCTTTAGTCTTGATATAAGTCTTAATATAAGTCTTGATGACGTGGTGGTTAGATCCGGCCATTCTTAAATTCAAATTAAAATTCAAAATCCTTTATTGCAATTCAATGCCTAATGTGGCGTGCAATACAATACAGTGTTATAAAACCAAAATTTTAATCTATACATATTAAAATAAATTTACAACGTAAATGTATATAAAACTTAGTAGTATTATGAATTTGTACATACAAGTTAAAATTATAATAGTTAAAATAATGTCGAAAATCTTTAATATTATAAAATGTCTTAAAAATTAAAAAGTCATACAATTTTTTTTTAAATATGTTGATGTTATGGCATTTTCGTACATTCTGAGGTAACTTATTATATATTTTGATAGCCATAACACAGATGTTTTTATTAAAAAATGTGGATTTATGAACTGGAATTTGAAATTAATCCCTACAACGATCTGGGTTTGCCCGAGCAAAGAGGTTATCATTATTTCTTAAAAATAGATATAGTTCTAAAATATATAAAGATGATACCGTGAGAAGATTTAGTTTTTTAAAGTATGGCTTGCAACTATCTTTTCGTTGTATTTGGCACAGCGCTCTTACGCATCTTTTTTGAGCAACATATATTTCATTAATTATACTGGTTTTGCCCCAGAAAATTATACCAAAGCGTAGAATGGAAACTACTTGCGCATGGTATGCTGCCAATAATGTTGTCGTTATAACCTTTACAATAACCTTTTTTGATAACATGCGCAAGGCGTAAGATAACTGATTTAATTTTAAAGAATGTCGTATGTGAATCATTGAAAATTGGGCTACACAGAAACTAATTAGTTCGTGATTTAAATTTAGTCCTTCACTTTCATATTTATTTTGTTATAAAAATCAAACTTACATACATAGCATCACGCCTCATTCCCACAGGGATAGGCAGAGACCGCGTCCCCCCCCCCCACTTGTCACGATCCTTGCATATCTCCTTGGCTTCTTTCATTCTCATTAAACTTTTCATACAAATTTGTTGGTTCACTCTTGAATCCTTGTTGTCAGTCTCTTTTCATTCATTCTCTCTACGTGCCCAAACCAGCTAAGCTTACCTTTCTCAATTTTAGTCACTACATCTTCTTTTATACCACAACGTCCTCTTATCACACTATTTCTTACTTAAGTATCGTCTATTATTACATAAGTTGGCAACCTTTTCTTACAGATGGACTTCAAATGTTATGAGCATATTGGTGCGAGCCACATTTTATCTAATAAACGCAATTTTATAAGATAAACTAACTACAATTTTTTTGACGAAACCTGGGCTACTTACTTCACAGAGTGGATTTATTCGGAGTCGTATATTAGATCAGGGGCCGCCAATCAGTAGTCCGCGTACCGCAGGTTGAAGACCCTTGGCCTAAAGTACATTTCCTTTACAGAGTTATTTGGGGTCACTGTTTCTTATCATCAGCACCAATATGCTCATACCATTTGTGGCTATAATGTATTATGTGTTGCCGAGCCATGTAGTGGATCGATTTGATTGATATAACAAAATCAAATTGAAGGTGAAGGTCTAAATTTAAATTGTTACCTAGTTAGATTTTCTTTAGTCCACTTTTTGAAATATGGCCCTATGTGCTTACTTATGCTGTAAAAACATCTTGAGCAAGCCTAGTATCCTGGGTGTAATATTGGGATATGTATAGCCTTCTTTAACTCTAACTCTTTCCACATATGAGAGACCTGGGCCCAGCAGTGGGGCGTGAATATACTACTTATAGATTTGAGTATCAATCGCTCCATTTAGTTTTCCTCTCTCATACGAGAGTTTGTTGAGAGTATTGTTTTAATTTAGTCTATAATAAGTATCTTACAAATGATTACACTTTTATTTTAATTTGTATTCATTTTATATCCTTCCTAATACGGTGTGTTGTTTTCAAACCAATATATTACAAAACTGTTCGACAAACTAAAGGTGAATGGTCATCTTCAACGCCTCATATCTATAATGGTAATGTACAATTCTTGCTAGCAACATTTAACTGCGCTATTGGGTGATTATCCTCTAAGTACTCAACAGCACAACAAAGCTATCCATCACAAATACTCTACTATTTTGGTCATATTTCTCGATGACATCCAGATAACCTGAAGCAACTCATTGTGGTAGGAAGAAGCAAAGGAAAAAGACCAAGGCGTTCGAGCAAATAAAGAGGATTAGCCATAAAACAGGAGGAAAAGCCCTTCCAATAGCCCTAAAACAAGCCAAGGAAAGAGAGGGGTGAAAGCAGCTGGTCCATGCAGTCACTAATGGATCTTAGAACAGGTATGATGATGACTGCTTCATTGGTCTAGTGGTTAGCATGTTCGACTACAGCCGTGAGGTCCTGGGTTCGAGTACCGGGTCGGGCAAGTTCAAAATCAATAATAGACTAAAAACCCTCTCTCAAATGAGTCAGGAAGCCTGTGCCCAGCAGTGGGACGTTAATGGGCTGCTACTTACTTACTTACTTATTTATTCGCAAAAAACTGAAAACAATGCAAAGAATTTCATCTCTCTTTGTTTTGTAATCCAATAAAACGATTTAAATTATTTACTATTGACTAAGGAATTGTAGAATATTGGAGATAAAACAGGAAACTAATCTTTTTACTGTCACACTGTTTGCAATTTATAGCCCACCCTGCAGTGTAAATCAATGCAAAAACAATTTTCTAGATAAAAACTTTTATTAGGATTCCATGGCTTATATACTATAATAAATCTGTAAACTTGATTTCCCTTTGTTTTACTTTATTACCAGTATTTTCTACAAATTGTATTTATATTACCAGCAAGTATACAGAGCTTTTTTTTAACATCAGGAAATCCTCGTGGATACCTGCAACACCAACGAGAGGCGTTGCAAGTTATGCCGGACTTTTACCGGCTAAGACCTGACGGTGCTCCTGCCTACGTTCACTGGCGAAAGCACGGGATCGGAATACGTCCGCACTCCCGCCTACTATGTGCCTTACAAGGCTCCCACCGACAAAATTCTTCCCCTCGGGTGGCATGTCTGGAGCACTCAACATGTCACTTGTCTTCCCTCGCTTTCGGGCAACTGGTCTCGTACCTGTTGCTACAAGGTAACCCGTAAGGGGGTAGACTGTCGATCTTAGGCCGCCCGTCTGAGCCCCGGCCTCCTCCTACGCATGGCGGAAGCGTCTCCATCCACCTCTCTGAGACGTTCCGCCGCCGCTTCTGCGACATCACATTTTCACAGAAGGAGACCATCACCTCCCAATAGACTTCCCTACCTACCATGGCGTTAACCACAGCGGGTAGAGAAAGGTCGTTTCCGACTACTGCCACGAGTGCTGCTCGTTGATCAGCCCACCGCGGACACGCAGTGACTGTGTGTTCAGAAGTGTCCTCCACCGCGCCATACTCGTGACATTCCTCCGTCGAAGTATACTGAGCTTTGTCCAACTAACAATATATCTTAAACTCCAGAAGTGCTTTTAATATAATAGTTATTACATTAAATTTATAGTTCATGTATTAATTTATCAATTTGTCTAAATAAACTTAAATTTTATGCTTATTATATTATAGATGTTTATCAATCTAAATCATTCTGGAATCCACATGAACATACACACACAATTTTGGTCAAAATCGGTCAGTTTATATGTAGATAGACAGATAGGTAGATAGAATACTCTTTATTGTATTCTTATAAACATGAAATAGGTAACATAGAAACAGAAGAGTAACGCTTTTGAATTCTGGCTTTATCAAGGAACCCTACATATTCTGGGCAATAATTCTGGGGCAATGGTTTCTTGAGAGAAGTGTGATGGGTCGACGCTTCAAACTTTTTCACCTATGATTGAGGAAATCTGAGACCATCTGTGAAATATATTTAAGCAGCTATTTGTATTCATTATATTTTGTTAATACTTTGTGGAACGCTGTGTTGCAGTGCAATAGTCTGTAGAACGCTGTCGCGATCTGGCTATCGGCGTGGGACAGAGTTAATAAGTGACAATCCGGCGCGCGTCTCCCCAGTTCTCGGTTGACGACCCGCCGGCGCGGTCGACTTTGTGTAAATTGATATCGGGAACATTAAGTGGTTGAACATTATAATCTGAGTTAATTAATAAAGTGTTTGCACCAATATTACCCACCAACGCCCACAGTATGGAAATTATGGATGCCATTAATAACAATGTTGGCGAAAAACCCTATGCCCCTATGGTTTATGCTCCTGCTCTCTTATTCTCCGACATATATGATACAAATATAGTTCTGACAAAAAGAAAAGCTAAATCATTAGTATATCAATTGGTTTCGGAGACCACCAAACAAACCTAGATCAGAAGAATAGAAAAGCTAGTAAATCTATTCGAATTTTTTATCAGAATGTTAGAAGGCTCAGAACCAAATTAGAGAAATTATACACAGGTATATTGTCGTCGAACTCAGATTTATTTGCAATGACTGAATCGGGCTGCAATTATTCAATTGAGGACGCAGAAATAATTCCACCAGGATACACAATTTTAAGGTGCGACAGAGTGGACGGGCGTAAGCAAGGCGGCGCTTGTCTCGTGGCCACACCGCGCTTTGAGCTTCGTCGAATAAACTGTGACGTCAATATCGACGCTCGCGCGTTCGAACTGGTATGTAGCACCGTGTACACACACGGGCGGTTTTTGTTCCTACTTTGTGTCGCGTATATCCCGCCTCGCAGCAGCGAGGATGAATACTTGATATTATTCCAAATAATAGAAGAATATCGTAGGCAGTATGATAAAATAATAGTATTAGGGGACTTTAATTTAAATTCATGTTCGTCTTATATAATTAATTATTTTGAATATTTTCAATCATTTTGTGGGTTTGTACAGAGTAACACTGTCGCAAATTGTAATAACCGTTTTCTAGACCTAGTACTAAGTACGGTGGGAGAAATCAGAGTTTGCACTGCGGAATATCCGCTAGTCCCAGTGGACGCTTACCATCCACCTCTTGACATCACGGTGAAATTAGAATCCCAGGGACGCCCTGAGTCAAGGAATGAAGATTCGAGTGCGGTTACAGCCGTTGGGTGGAATTTTTACAAAGCAGACTTTCCGTTATTATATTCAGCTCTTGCTGCAGTTGATTGGAGCCCACTGTATACATTAGATCTAGAAAGTGGTTTAAATTATTTCTATGATACTATTTATATGATAATCAATGACTGCGTTCCGAAAAAAAAGCGAAGTCAGGTAACACCGAGGTACGTTTACCCCGAGTGGTATACTGTTGAATTAATTCGCAACATCCGACAAAAAGCACTTCTCCATAAACGTTTTAAGATGAGTAAATTACCTGAAGATTACGAAACGTTTGCTAAGTGTCGAACAAAGGTAAAATTTATGATTGAACTTGCTCACTGCAACTACAAACAACGGGTTCAAAATCAACTGCTGAGAGATCCAATGTCTTTCTGGAAGTACACAAAATCAAAAAAAGGTAGCAGGTGCCCAGACAACATTTTGAAAGATGGGGTACCGCTTACTACTGAGCAATGTGCTAATGAGTTTGCGAAATATTTTCACTCTATTTATAGTACGCAAGCTCCTGACCTGGATGTGAAAGAGGCAATGGCAGGAGTAGGTGGTAAACATTGTGCGTCGAGGGTTCACATTGATCAACTAAAACTAGATGAAGTTCTTCATGCCCTTAAGCAGCTTAAACCAAAGAAATCTGCGGGACCTGACGGAATTCCATCCTTCATATTTAGGGATTGTCGTTTAGTATTGGCGAGGCCATTGCTTTACATCTACAACTTGTGTTTAAGCACAACTGTATTTCCAGAAAGGTGGAAAGTGACTAGGGTAACTCCAGTTCCTAAAGGGGAAGCAAAAACAAAGCTTGATGGATACAGACCTATCGCTGTGTTGTCATCGCCAGCAAAAATACTCGAATCTGCTATTTACAGAAAAATTTACATGCAGTTAAGCGAACAACTGTCAGATGTTCAACACGGTTTCCGGCCAGCCAGGAGTACCACCAGTAATCTTCTCAGCTACATTACCAATGTTGTACCCACTGTCGACAGGGGAGAGCAGACTGATGCAGCCTACTTTGATTTCCGGAAGGCTTTTGACTTAGTAAACAACGATATTTTACTCAAGAAATTAGCAATGATTGGTTTTACCCCACATTTATTATATTTTTTTGCTAGCTACATGAAAAATAGGCAACAATATGTAGAATACAAAGGGCATCGTTCCGAAC
This sequence comes from Elymnias hypermnestra, assembly GCA_015832385.1. NCBI lineage: Eukaryota > Metazoa > Arthropoda > Insecta > Lepidoptera > Nymphalidae > Elymnias > Elymnias hypermnestra. The sequence goes on from JACTOM010000934.1 coordinate 8,857,304, forward strand.
TTTATTTTACCAGGTCTGGCGTAAGTCAGGGCAGTAACCTTGGGCCTTTGCAATTTATAATTATGATAAATGACTTGCCCGAAGCAGTAAAGAACGCAAAATGTTTACTGTTTGCTGACGACCTAAAACTTTTCTTGACCGTAAAAACGCGAAACGACTGTAAGCAATTGCAGAAAGATATAGATAGAGTAGTTGCATGGAGCAAAGACAATCTATTGGAATTTAATACAGCAAAATGCGTGACTATTACTTTTTCCCGTGCACGCACTCCACTTCTGCATAATTACGAAATAGAGGGAGCGCCAATGACTAGAGTCGATGAGGTTAGAGATCTGGGGGTGACTCTAAACTCTGAGCTGAAGTTTCGTAATCATATAGAGAACTGCTGTAAAAAAGCGTACAGGAATTTGGGGTTCATGCTTCGTACAGTTAAAGGCTTTACGAATATAAATGTTATAAGGGTATTATACAACGCAATAGTAAGAAGCCATTTAGAAGGAAATGCAGTCATTTGGTCTCCGCATGAAACTAAGTATAGCCTCATGTTGGAGAAAGTACAAAATAAATTTACTAGAAACCTTTATAAGACCTTATTTGGGGTGTATCCATATTATCCGTTAATGTATCCGAGCCTATTCGTCTTAGGTATGGTCGGGTACAATGAACTCAGAGTTAGGAGGGAACTAGCACTAGTCATATATATGTTAAGGATAATTACATGTAAAATTCACAATGCCGACTTACTAGGGCACGTGCAATTTTATATTCCGGATAAGTATGTTTGGCGAAGACGACGACCGCCGTTGTTGCTGGTACCTCGCGGTCGCACCAACTTACTTAACAAGGCACCATTGACGCGTGCGCTTTGTATTATTAACTCTATTGCTACTGAATCTGATATTTTTCATTGTTCTCTGAGTGATCTCACAAAGGTAGCTTTAAATATTATATGCTATAGGATTAATAATAGGATAAATCTTTAGATAATAAGATAGAATAAGTTTTTCACTATTGTATTAGGATTACCTGTGATGATAGTGATTAAAAAATAAATAAATAAATAAAAAATCAAGTATCGGGTAAAGAATTACCTTTTTGTATGTTCTTAACGACGACATATATTTGTTCTAAGTTTTATTTATTTTATGTATTTAAAAGTATATTTATTCTAGTCTTATAGCCTGTCATCGCTAATAAGCCTAATTGTAAAATCTATTAACAGTCATCCAAATATCTAACAGTGGTTATGACGGCTTAAACATAATCACAAAACGCAGATCACTCTTTACAACAAATTAATTTAAGTCCAAATATTCAATACAAGCTGTCTTGAGATGAAAGTTTCAGAAAAGCATTAATTAATTACAGCATTTTAACAGGTCCGTTGCCTTCGATACTTTTGGTACGAAGTTTCAATTCTAAAGTTGGTGAGTTTTAGAAACAAATTTCGGTTCTCGTCAGTTGAAATTTATTGGCAATATTAACTTAATTTAAATAGAAACAATCGCGTCATATCATCTTAGTATCTTGAGAGTGGCTTTATTCAGTCTACGAGGATAAACCCGTGACTTAATTAATAGAATACAAAGCACCTTGGATAGCATATATATAATGTAGTTATAAAAACCCTCGCTCCTATGACTGGGGGGGGGGCTGTGCTTATACATACTTTTCCTTTTAGTAATCCGCAAACATACATACATAGCATCACGCCTCATTCCCATAAGGGTAGGCAGAGGCCACGTCCTTCCATTTGCCACGATCCTTCGCTTCTTTCATTGTTATTAAACCCTTCATACAAGTTCGTCGGCTTAGAGTACTCTTGACCAGGTCCTTATTTATAATGTCCTGGATTTGGTCGAGAAACGTTAGCCTTGGTCTTCCCCTTCTAACTTATATAATAAATCCTTTTTGTCAGTCTCCTTTCATTCTTTCTCTCTACGTGCCCAAACCACCTAAGCATACCTTTCTCAATCGTAGTCACTAAATCTTCTTTAATACCACAACTTTCTCAATAAATATAATAAAAATTGTTCATTGTACATACTCGTACGTGGCATCACGCCTCATTCCCATAGGGGTAGGCAGAGACAACGTCCTTCCACTTGCCACGATCCTTGCATATCTCCTTCGCTTCATTCATTCATTCTCATTAAACCTTCCATTTAGAGTACTCTTGACCTGACTCTTATTTAAAATTTCCTGGATTTGGTCCAGAAACGTTCGCCTTGGTCTTCCCCTACCAACTTTCGCATGTACTCTTGACTCATAAATCCTTTTTGTAAGTCTCCTTTTATTCATTCTCTCTACATACCCAAACCACTTCACTTAAGCATACCTTTCTCAGTTTTAGTCACTACGTCTTCTTTGATACCATAACGTTCTGTTATCACACTATTTCTTACTCTGTCACACAATTTTAATCAACTCAAACTTCTCAACGCTCTCATTTCTGCCGCATTTATTTTGTTTTGTGATTCTTCTGCCATACCCAAATTTCACTACCATACATAAGTGTTAGCACCAACACACCTCCATGCACAGCCAGTCTGGCCTAAAGGCGTGCAGAGCACCATTTACCATATTCCCTGAATTCACTCTCCTTTCAATATCACTTTCAAATGTTCACTGTAAGTAAACAATTAATCTCTTTATTTATTTGTGTTTATATTAAAAGCAAAGCAACGTGTCCGAGAAAAATATATAGGGCATTATTATATTTCGTAATAGCATAATAATGTATAGGGAGATATACGGCCGCAAGCAGAGGTCACTCCCAACGGGATGTCTCAACACTCTCCGCTGTAATGGGTAGGCGGCGAGTTAATTCGTTTCTTATGTCAGCTCAGTATGGGCTCGAGTTAGCTTACACGACACTAGAATAATGTGCGAAATACGTATTTCATAATATTATTTACCTTAGCAAGTGAATTATTTGTACAAAAACGTAATATTGACAGTAACAACACATTAAGGTAAGTAACTAAGTAGCTAATTGGAGAGAGGATTTTTAGAGCATAAACCGACCACGCTGCTCCACTCAAGCATAGTATACAAGTATTCCTTGACTTTCATAGTCCGATAGGACGGTAGGAAGACATCGAGTTAACTTGGAGAAATCTGAATAACTAGCAGCACATTAACGTCCCACTGCTGGGCACAGGCTTTTTCTCTAATATGAGAGACGGTTTTTAGAGCATAGACCCACCACCTTGATCCATTGCCGATTGGCAGACATAGTACACAAGTGTACACTCTATTTCTTCACTCTCACAGTCCGACGTGACGGGAATCCGACACGGCCAGAGTAATCAGGTGCAGGACCGATGGCTTCACGTGTGCTCCGTGGCAAACATTGAGAAAATCTTAAAAGAAGAAGGGAATCAAACCCAGGACCTCATGTCTGTAGTCGAACACTCTGACCACTAGATCAATGAGGCAGGAGAAATCTGATATATATTTTAAATAAAATTTTAACAGATACAACAGGTAATTTATTAAATTTAAATAATAAATTCCTATTTGCAAAAATCTGTTTAAACAAGTACTTTTGAGCACTTGAACAATTGAACAAAATATATTTATATATAACTTTAGATTGTAATTCGTTCCTTAATCAGGTATACATTGAAATAATATATGGGAAATAAAATTATATTTGACGATTCAAAAGTGCTTTGTAGACTTATTTGAATAAATATATTTTTGATTTGATGAGATATAAGGAGAAGGTAAACTAACGATAGGAATTGAAATTAACGAGATTAAGAGAGACACAGAGTAGTACTCAATTAAGGAGTTTGTTGAAAAAGAACAGTCATTTTCTGTCGGTTTTCATAATATAGACAATGTTTTTCACATAATTTATAATCTTATTTCATATCTCTGGATAATTCAAAGTAATTCAATAAGACTTTCCTTTTAACAATATATTTATAAGCTTATTAGTCTTTATTAAAGAGAGAGACCAAATGAAGCCAATTGTGATAGTTTGACTAGGTTTATTTTTCGTACTAAGAAATATATTTAAGTGCCGCAATAAAATTAAACTAAAGTAAGGCGTCTAAAAAGGAACTTGGAATTTACAATTTCAACTAAATTCTCAATAAAATCTAGTCAAAAATTATAATACTTCATTGGAGTAAGCGTTCTTACTTATTTCACCTTGATACTCAAGATAATGCAGACTAAACAGTCCAAGGGAGTGTTTCTATACTTCAATCAGTAGTACAGTATAAACGTATCAATCTCCACCACCTATTTAAAAAAATATTAAGACTTAGAAGAGATTGTGATCAACGATAAGGGTAATAACAAAAGAGTAAGAGGTTGCAGCCCAATTTCATTAGTCGGATCTGATCAGCATTGGTTTAAAATCTTCAATCTTCAATCGCTGAAAATAAAACCAGATAGCTTTCTATATAAGAGTAATAAAATAAAAGGTCGTCGTAGGAATGAAAAAACGGTTCAAGCAGAAGGATTCAAAATGTTGCTGACTAGAGTGTCTAGGATGAAAGAAACTAACGCAAAATCAGTGTCTGTTAATTTTCTCTAGAAAAGGGACATACATCAATCTGTCTCTTATTGATTACTTCAGTCATATGACTATACTCAAGTAGAGGATAATGTGATCCATTTTACTGATAAAATTAATACTAAATTTAAGCTCCAATAAAAGCTAAACATTCTGACTAGCATGTACCCCGGCGGAGTTGGATCTGATCACCAAATGTACATGAACTTATAAAAATGACAATACATATACGAAACGCTTCAAATATAACACAATAGAACGTCGTAAAATACATTGATGAATACATTATTGGAATTCAATCAATAGATGAATATATCAATTGAAACACGGAAGCTATAGATCGTAAACAATTTACATCATCGTCAGTTTTACGAGGCTATGAATTTGAAAGGTAATGGAAGCAGTCTACCGTTCACAGAAGTTTAGAGTCCAAAGTATTTACACCAAGTTTGAAAGGTATAGGTCTGGTAAAGGTTTTACGATGTCAAATATTTTAACATTGTCCACTGTTTTATCGTCTGTTGTGTATTTGATTGGGGTATTATGTTTTAACGGACGCTTTGTGACGTTTACTGAAGGTTATGGTACACATCTCTAACCTGGAAAAGATTAATGTATTACATTATTTTCTTCTACGTATTTGTAGTGGAGGGCTATGATATCATCTAATTTTAAAGTCTTACATGCTAGTTTGTTGTTTTTAGTCAATGTTGCAATATATCTAAAACCGTTATCGCCTTTCTACAGTGTTCGTTTTGGAGCACACGAGTTGGATGGCTTCAAAATCTATATCGAACAGAAATTTATTCTTTAAAATTCTGTTTGTTTTCTGGTGAAGACATCATGAGGAAATCAACCCGCATTGGAGCAGCTTGGTGGTATTAAGATCTAAGCTCTATCTCTCTCTCTCTCTTTCTCATATCAGTGAAGTGGCTTCCAATTGAGCAATAGAAGCTCAAAAGGGTTACTATATATAATACTAGCTGTTCTCTTAATGTGTGTACTTTTCGTAAAGCCAATAGTCGAAATATGTTTAGAAATTAGCCGAAAATTGAGTGAAATCTGTTAATTTGAAATTACAAACATACACTTCAATTTTACTTAAAATAAAATATACATATAATGATGAAATATTAATATCTATACAAGCAGCCAGTTCAAAGTCTATTTGATTGTTGAGTATTTGATTGTATTTCCATAAGATTAATTTCGACTTAAATGTGTCAATCTAAAAATAAGGTTATGGAGCTTAAATGGGAAGGGATTTGCGTTTCCCGACCAAATTTATAGGTAAAAAATAGATTGTTTGGGGCCACTGAATGTGCGTCTTTTGGTTATTAGATAACCTCTAGAAAATTTGTATATAGTCTGTTTTTCAAGATACACTGACTTAATAATTGACACAATGTCTTTATCGAATCCAATCTGAATCCAACTCGGTTGGGCGGCGTTCGAGAGGCTACGCCAGATATATTTGTCCGATATCCCTCAGAGCCTGAAGACCAAAGTCTTCGAACGGTGCCTGTTGCCAGTGATGACCTATGGTTCTGAGACGTGGTCGCTGACTATGGGCCCCATGCGGAATCAGCGAGCGATGGAGAGGGCTATGCTCGGAGTTTCTCTACGTGATCGAATCAGAAATGAAGAGATCCGTAGTAGAACCAGAGTCACCGATATAATCCTACGAATCGCGAACCTGAAGTGTCAATGGGCGGGGCACATAGTCGAAGGTGCTGGAGTGGCGACCCCGTACCGGCCGGCGCAGTGTAGGCAATCCCCCCACAAGATGAACCGATGATATAAAGAGGGTCGCCGGTAGCCGCTGGAACCAGGCGGTGCAAGATCGGACCTTGTGGACGTTATTACATGAGACCTATGTCCAGCAGTGGACGTCCATCGGTTGAAGCCACGACAACGGTGTATTTATCGACATAATGTAGCACACCTTGGATAAAAAAGCAATTAGCTGTGATTTGTATAACTTCAACACAATACTCATCATTTATCTTTATTAATTACGATTCACAACAGTTCCAAATCTACTTTCTACCATGTGCTAGCAGCTCGTACCAAAACATCTATTTCCAGAATTTGGTTAAAGTATTCTTCAATAAGATTCAATTGGATATTCAAGTGTAAAACCTATTACATAACAGCCTCGAAATGTTCGTTATAACCATCCAAACTTGTACAAAATAGCATTGAGACTGCAATATAAAAGTTTGGTTGAAAGCGTGGGCTTTTATTCGTTGCAAATATATAGAATTTTTATGATTTAGATGAATTACAATACTGATTGTATAATATTGAAAGGCATGAATAAGTAGACTTATTGTATAAGTAATTTCTCAAGAGACAATTTGTCTATATAAGAAAGAAAACAAGTATTGCGAATGTAATATCTAAGGAGGACAAAAATATTGCATATAACTTTTTTATAAGAGGCAAATAATTTCCCTAGTTTTCTTAGATGGCAATCCCTTAAAAACATTTTGAATTAAGTCTTAAGACAGTTTTATGACCTCCCAAATATTTTATAGCCCCACAAAGCTCTTCGAATTACAGGGCTGACGGGTGACGGTGAAATTTGGACCCACGTCATTTTGATACTTTCCCTTTGTTTGACGTGATAGGGTATTAAATAGCCAATTACGCTAGAGCTGTGTTAGTAAGCTTACAAAGAAATATTTAAGGATTGCCGTTCATTAAGGTGCTACAGTAATTAAGAGGCTATTTGATTATTTAGGCTATTAATTTGCCACTGATGGGAAATTGCACTTCTTCATCTCAAACCTCTCCAATTATTGAACGTTAAGCACCAGCTGTGAGTAAGGGGAGTAAGGACAGAACTTAAATAATATCTTAACCTATCAGTCACCTTGCACGATACATTACTGCACTACTTTGCCTAGTAATTCAGCTCATGAAAAAGTCTTAGAAAGTCACAGCTCCGAGTTCTTGGTGCCTCTGAAATGAGGCAATGTGCCAAGAAGCTCCGAGCAGTTTTTGCAATAAGGTAAGGTAAGTAGCAGCCTATTAACCTCCCACTGCTGGGCACAGGCTTTCTTACTCATGGGATAGAGGGTATTTAGAGTATTTTTAGACCATGCTTGTCCACTGTGGGTTAGCAGGCATGCTATACAAGTGCAGTCTCTATTCCTTCACTCTCCTAGCTCGATGGGACAGCAATTCGACACGACCTTAGAGAAATCAGGCACAGAACCGACGGCTTAACTTGCTCTCCTAGGTAGGGGGTGAAGCACATCGCTAATTTCCTAACTTCAGGAAAATATTGACAAAATCTTGATAGAAAACACAATATCGATTTTTTATTTACCCCACTGAGTCTGTTGTGGACTTTTCCAGGACGGGGCGCGAAGAAACGCTCGTAACTTTAGATATTAAGTCGTTCTTTGATGGCATCATCAGTTATAGACTAGATATCAGTGTGTGAGGAAAAATGTGAGGAATAAAGATATTTTGAACTTGAATTGGCCCGACCCAGGACTCGATCTCATTTCCATCTCATGGTTATACCTCGCTGGCAGTGATCTCTCTTTGTCGAGCGTTGTTGGTGCTATGCTCGGCGGGGAGCCACGTTGGAGGGCTGTGTCCTTCTTTTGTGAGTCTGTCATCTTGCAGAAGGAGGCATTAGAGAGGGAAAGGGAGATTGCGGTTTTGCCCGTTTGCTTCCCATTTTTTGAACCTTTGAGTCGGAATCATCCGGAGTGCCAGAGCTGAATGCGTCAACCAACATCTGGCTCCCAGCATACGGATGAAGAGGGTTCCGCTGGGTTTTAGTGGGTATTCTGGTACAGCCAGCGATTCCCACACTGCCAGATGGAGGTTAACTTCATCTGACGTGCGTAAAAGCATTTCCCAACGAAAAAAAAAATAAACAGGATTCGAACTCGGGATCTCATGATGCAGTCTATTTTTTTCGATAAATACATGGAAATTGCATTTGCTACATAGAAATAAAAACCTCGCTGGTGTTTAACTACCTCAATGGAGCAATTATTCGAATGCTTGCTTCGAAGAGGTCCAAGGTTCGATGCTTGATAGGGCAAATTTAGGATATTTCCTAATTCTAGATTGGTGGAAAACTTAGGCCGCGGTGACTATCCTACCAGCAAAGACGTCCCGACAAGCAAAAATTTGGATTTCATTACGATGCTGTGTAGACAGCATAAGATAGGAGGTATATTACCTCTGACCAGGTTCAATTTTAGACTGTATCCTCACTCATGATCAGATGAAAAAATTATTTACCTATTTTCTGTATATTTGTATTGTTATTTTAATTAAATGCCGCGAATGTAGCCGCAATGTATACTTTATTGCGGTAACAGAATTTATTGCAGCGTTTATAGCATTTATATGCCTTCGCTTTTGATGTATAACCTTCAATTACAGGTGAAACGGTAAGTAATAAACTTTTATTCCGTTTATTTGAAATATATTTATTACATTTTACACAGTTACTAGCTATACCTTGTGATAGTGACCCTTCCTAGTGACGTTTCGAATAGAGTCACTTTGATAAATATCAAATTAATTGTTGAAGATTTTGTGATGAGTTTAATGGGCTTGAACCATCTACACATTATTATCTTTATATTGAAACTGGTTTGAGCTACATCAGGTGGGTGGTTTTGAAATCTATAATGGGCATAGATGCAAACAACTTTTCTCTGTTTACTTAAATCCCACTTCAATTACAGTGACGTAAGTTACTTGACAACAGTTTCAAATAAATATTTATTATTTTATTATAAGCTAAAGGAAACTTGTCCTTATGTTGTAAGTGAGATCAAATCTAGCAAAATTTAAACAATATCAACAAAATCGGTTGAGTAGTTCTGGAGTTCATTGCGGTGAAACATTGTGTCAAGGATTTTATACAAGCTGTTAGAAGACCGCTTCCGAAAACGAAGACAGGTGATAGTTCTTATGACACCGTTGATGATGGGGGCCCAAAAAATTGATACTGTTTAAAAAACATTGTTGAAACGTTTTATTACCAACGGGTGGCGGTCCCGTGGCTATAGGTCGTTGACCCGGGTTGAGACTTAATTTTGTATTTCAATGCTGGTTTTTGTTGCAGTAAAGTAATGTATTTTCTTTATGAAACTATCGTTTCATTTACTAACATGATGGAGCGTAAATAATTCAAATGAAAAGTTTTAGAAATATGATGGCTTTTTGATTTTTTTCCAATCATCAAAGGTCATAAGTACTATAGTCGGTCTTAGTTTTCTGGAGCAGTCTTCTATCACCTTGTATATATAACTAGCTGAAACCGCGACTTTGTCGGCGTAGAATGGATTTTGGGTAGCATTTTCATTAAATACCCCCGCAACCCCCCTTGCGGTATATAGATATATACATAAGTAAATAGCAGCCCATTAATGTCCCACTGCTGGGCACAGGCCTCCTCGCTCCGAGGAGCGAGGGTTTTTAGAGCATAGACCCACCATGCTGCTCCACTGCGGATTGGCAGGCATAGTACACAAGTGCACTCTCTATTCCTTCACTCTCATAGTCCGATGTGACGGNATTCACGTTCAATAACAAAATGCTTAGCTCTAGCTATTAGTTTAATGATTTTTGTTGAAGGTGTGGTCAGGATTGGCCGATCGGAACAAGATATTCTCGTGGAGGTTTAGTTTCAGATTAGCCAGCACACTGGGACGTGTGCAGGTCAGGATGGCCGTGTCGGAGGGCAGATATCTGTGGAACGCTGGCGCCATCTATCGGCGTCGACAGAGTCAATGGTGGCAGTCCGGCGGGAGTCACTCGACAGTTGTCGAGTAGCGCTCGATCGGAACAGTCAACTGTTGAAACTGTCGCGTTCCTAGCTATTAGTGTTAATGAGTTTGTGTAAATTGATATCGGGAACATTAAGTGATTGAACATTATAAACCGAGTTAATTAATACAGTGTTTGATTGCACCAACGGTACCCATGAACGCCCACAGAATAACAAATTAAATAATGGATCTAATTAATAACGATGTCGGCGGAGAACACTACGCCCCTGTGTTTTATGTTTCTCCGTTCTCTCTTATTCTCCGACATATACATATATATAATAAAAAAAATCGACGATATTTTTACACATTATACACATCCACAAAGACCGGCCATTAACGATTTAAAAGAACTTGTAAAGCCTATCCGAATGGGAGCAATATTCGAATCTGCGAATTTAAATTTGCCTTCCCAATAAATCCCGACTGAATTGCGAGGCTTGCTCGTTTAAAACGTTCTTCTCCTACAACTAAATGCAAAACTACTATATACTATTGGGAAATAACCTAGGAAAAGCTTAATGCAAATGTTATAGTTCAATGTAGAATTTATAATATGTAATAGACGATTACACGAGCGGCGGTGTTAGAGTTGACTTTACTACCAGTGGTTTTGGCTTTGATTAAAAGAAGACTATGTTTCAAATTTATCTCAATCTGGACCAGTTGAGAGCTTAGACCGTGGATAATTACCACTTGACCAAGATATAAGTTAAGCATTAAGAGGTATGGTACCTCTCATCACCTTAACGATCTATCAACTCAGACTTTGTTATCACTAAACCATCACCGTATTTCAGCTGTCAGCAATATAAAAAAGTAGATTTCTTACATGAACCAATGACAAAACTTGAAGACCCAAGTCTAGTTTTATCTAGGTCTCGTTTGATGGGAGATTTTATCCTAGATAAAAGAATAAGATGCACAAATCGCGAAATGTGACGTGGTCGATGTGTTGACGAAGTTAAAAAATTGATGGCTATTACAAGGACAAATCTAAACATCACTAAGACCACAACGTCCAGACTCGTTAGGACGCAGATCTTCTCCATATTTTTATGAGCTGAGACAGGTGGAAGGCAACAGACCGCGTGGGAGGTCACCTACTCGATGGATTGACCAGATCAAGTCTGCTCTGGAAAGTTAATTGAACGAATGCAGCAGGATGACCTTGAGCAGGGAGAAATAGTGAGCCGTCGTCATATACACAACATCTTCCACCTCCGTAAATCAGTTCATTAGTGTTTTATTTCTATATAAATTTATTTTGCATTGTGTGACGATTAATCCAAAACATCGGTATGACCTAATAATGACGTTGTAGTAAAATTGTAGTTCTTGCTGATAAAGATGCGCGATCGGATTGTATCTTAAACTTTTCACTATAAAAACTTATAGATTCTTTAAAACCTTTAAGTTGTGAGGTGCTTCAGTTGCGCCACAAACAAATTGGTAAAACCTAACGAAAGATTTGGCGTACTGTTATACAGGTAATTTTAAGATAAAACCCTCAAAAACAGATATCTGGGGCCCACGATTCTCTCTTATCCCTAAGATTGTCCGGCCCCCGTAATTTGGCCGCGCTTTTTAACGGAAATAATCGTCGCTTGCCCCGCCCTTCGCGGATGTTTTGGCGTCGATTGCGCCGCGGGTCGAATGACGCTAAAGTGGCTCCTGGGACTTAAGTGTTCATTAAAAACTACCAATTATTATGATTTTTAATCTTTGCTGTTAGTTAAGCTACACAATGTTATCTTTTATTTTTAAATTAAGACTCCTGCGTAGCGTCATGTTGCGCTAAACTTTGAGATAGTGTAAAAGTCAGTCTTGTATTTATAGGCTCATATTTTAAAATTTAAAACTTACCTCAAATTCTTGGTTTTTCTGTACTATAATATGTAGGTATTATATATATAAACCAACCTCTTGAATCACTCTATCTATTGTTAGAAACATTATTAAAATCAGTTTAATGGTTTAAAAGATCTAAGCTAACAAAGAGCGTAAGCTTTTTATACTATGTAATGACAGGAAGTTTGTTCTATAAAAGTATCAAAAAGTTTTCAAAGGTATTTCCTCCAATCTAACGACACTAGGAGAATTTATTACACGAATAAATTTTCCTCCCAGCACGGCTATGGTTTAAAAACTGCTACTATCGTAGAAGGAAGCTCGCATGAATCATTTTCTCACTATTAATGTTTGAAACGTTTTCATTGTTCAATGGATCCCCTTTATGTGGACCCTATGAATAAATTTTATCTCGTAGCAAGTAAAACCCGATCAGGATTGGGCGGGGCTCAGTCTGATATCATTATAACGCATTTATCATCACTGGGAAGAGAATCCTCAACAAACTAAGCCGGGTTTCACTTTTTCATCATCTCCAATGGTAAGTCTCGAAGAGCCAGACTGGCTGTGCATGCAGGAGTGTTGGTGCAAACACTTATGTTTGGTAGTGAAAGTTGGGTAAGGCAGAAGAGTCATATAAGTAAAAAAATGCCGTAGAAATGAGAGCGTTGAGAAGTATGAGTGAATTTAAACTGAGTGACAGAGTCAGAAATAGTATGATAAGAGAACGTTGTGGTTTAAAAGAAGATGTAGTGACTAAAATTGAAAAAGGTATGCTTAGATTGTTTGGGCATGTAGAGAGAATGAATGAAAAGAGATTGACAAAAAGGATTTATGAGTCAAGAGTGAATGCGAAAGTTGGAAGGGGAAAACCAAGGCCAACGTTCCTGGATCAAATCCAGGACATTTTTAACAAGGACCAAGTCAAGAGTTCTTTAAACCGACGTACTTGTATGAAAGGTTTAATGAGAATAAAAGAAGCGAAGGAAATATGCAAGGATCGTGGCAAGTGGAAGGACGTTGTCTCTGCCCACCCCTATGGTAATGAGGCGTGATGCTATGTATGTATGTATGTCAAATGGTAATTTAATTTATTCTGTTATAATTAGAGCAAGCTATTAACTCCCATGTCTTATTTTATTATCGACCAAGTAATACTTCAAATTATATACTATTTTCGTATAAGGTCTTCTGGGAGTTTGTTACTGAAACGTATACAGTTATAGTACACCTTTAAATCAGTTGTTAATGTAATGTAGCTTAATAGAATTTACAGTATTTTTTTACAAAAGAATTAATTATATACACTAGTGGTTGTTGGATCACATAATGTTTGATATTATAATGTATTCACAACATCTATATATTACGGAGTCGTTCAACGCCTTCTCGATTGCAAGCGAACAGTGGCGTGTGAGAGACAAATTGAGTACATAACTCTTCAAGAATTGCCGCTAACTGATTTTGTGGTGGATTTATTCCATTGTTAAATTATTACAACGACATTTTAAGTTTCTTTTAAAATAATCTTTACATAGGACACATACTCATTCCCATAGGGTTAAAAAAAGACCACATCCTTCCACTTGCCATGATCCTTGCATACCTCCTTTCCATTTATTCTCATTAAACCTTTCATACAAGTTCGTTGATTTAGAATACTGTTGGCCTGCCTTTCGCCTTGGTTCTTCCCTTCCAACTTTCCCATCCCCTCTTGACACATAAATCCTTTTTGTAAGTCTACTTTAATTCATTCTCTTTACGAGCGTTAACCATCAAAGCATACCTTTCTCAATTTTAGTCACTAGATCTTCTTTTATACCACAACGTTCACTTACTACACTATTTCTTACTTTGTCACTCAGTTTCAGTCCACTCATACTTCTCAATGCTCTCATTTCTACCGCATTTATTTGAATTTTGTGATTCTTTTGCGATACCCAACTTTCACTACCATACATAAGTGTTGGCACCAACACTCCTCCATGCACAGCCAGTCTGGCCCTTTCAGACACCATATGGCTATTCATAAAGGCGTGCAGAGCACCATTTACCACATTCCCTGCATTCACTTTCCTTTTAATATCACTTTCACATGTTCCATATTTTGTAAATTTAGATCTCAATTATAGAAATTCTTTCACGACTTCTTTTTCTTACAGAGGATACAATTATTATAACACAAACTCATTTTAACTAACAAATTTTATTCACTTCACTGTTTAAATGTACACAACTTGCACTATACTAATAATTACTTGACTATATGAATTAACAACTTGACATTATTTCTCTGAAGGAGGTCATCCCATATAACGGCCTGGTTTTTAGGGACTTTTTCTACAACCAGTAAATAGATAGAACTTTAAGTTTATTATCATTTATTAAGTTATATTTCCACAGTATAAACATAAGCTAAAAATATTGTGTAAAACTTGAGTTACAGCGTTCTGAACACCGCCTCGAAAAAATGAGCTCGCACTTCCTTCACGATTCCGGCTGATTGGCTTATCTGATGAAAAAAACGGCGTTTTAATCTGTAAGCTTAAATGCACGGAATGAACCGTTATCAATTGGATTTTTGGTGCATATTTGAAATATAAGTTGCAAATTTTGAGTCTTTTTCTTTGTTTATTGCTATTAAAAAAATACAAATTTTTGATTAATACTAGTTCATTACATGCCTTTACATGTGTTGAGCGTGCCCTATAAATTTCAAGTAATTCGGCCAAGCCGTTTTCGAGATACAATGGAGGAAAGTTTGAGAAACATAGTTTTGATTTTTTTAACCTATCAAATGGGATGACCCCCTTAAAACACAAAAACGCCCTGCACTACATGGAGGCACGTAAGACTACATTCACTGGATTTTTCTACCCTTAAAGATACTTCGTATTGCTTAACATTGCTTTATGATTCACAACATTTTAGAGTTATCAGTCTTGCTACATAATAACTTATAGATTAGGAAAATGATGTCGCTTCTAATTTCTGTTCGCTTAGATACGAGTATTTTAAACCATTCAACAGTTTTTAGATACAAATAGCTACAGTAATTCAAGAGGAAGGTTTACATGTACCTATAATACATACATATCGGAGAATGAGAGAGAAGGAAGCATAAAGCATAGGGGCGTAGGGTTCTCCGCCGACATCCATAATTTCCAATTCCATACTGTGGGCGTTTGTTGGGTAATGTTGGTGCAATCAAACCCTTTACTAATTCACTCAGATTATAAAGTTCAGTTACTTAATGTTCCCGATATCAATTTACACAAGCTCATTAATAATAATAGCTAGGCACGCGACAGTTTCAATAGTCGACCGCGCCGGCGGGCCATCACCCGATAACTGCCAAGAGTCGCGCCGGACTGCCACTTATTGACTCTCCCCCACGCTGATAGAAAGATGGCGCCAGCGTTCGGACCAGCGATCCACAAACTATTGCACTTCGACATACATATTATAGCACAAAAAAGCCGAGAAATTCAAAGATTTGTAATTTGTAATGTGAGACATTCTTGCACGTTTAAATTGCAAACAAGAAAGCTTAAACCTTACGATATAGATTAAATTATAGTGCAATGAATACTTCTCTGCATTTTTCAATAGAAATCACGGCGCTTATATTATATTTTTGTTCAATCGAAGACAAAAACATTATAAACCATCGCAGTGAATATAAATAATTGAATTATATGTCTGAATATAAAAAAAAATTAGTTCAATAAAACAGTCGCACGACATCGCGTGACTCGGTTTTGTTCACCCTGGAGTAGTAATTTTTTGGTCTTTATATTTGCATAGCGAAATCTAAAAAATATACTAAGGGGTAAATAACTTCTTACAAAGTTAGAGAGTTAGATTGTAACATAACTTACTATCAAATGTGATCACAGTCACGTTTATTTTAACTTTATTTATATATATTTATTATATAAAGATTTGTGTTTTTGTAAGTATGTAAATATGTATGTATGTAACGTTTTCACACAAAAACTACTGGACCGATTTCAAAAATTATTTTACTAATTATCAGGAGTATCTGGTAGGTGGTCCGCCTACCAGATACTCCTGATCTGTGTAATTGATCTGACAAAATGCATTGGTGATTTATATATCCCATTATAACTAAATCGCGCTTTGCGCATTACAAACATGGCTATTGCCTCATCACCGTTTTGGCTGACAAAATATATGGATTTCGATCCTCGTTTGAATATACTTTAGAGACTTTTCTCTACATATTGACAAAACATATCGGGGCTTTAGTCCCGATGACACAACCATCGAAAGATCATACGCCGCAGGCGCACTATAAACAGGAATCCCTATCCAGGGAGAGGAACTCAAGCACGGGTCGGAGTTCATTATCTCTGGCAGGAGTGGAGCCAGTCTTTGGATCACTTGGGTACCTTATTCATATTATAGTATTATATAGTAAGTGGTTACTCCACTTACTGCTTATTTTTATATGCGATAGAAAAGAAGTGTGTTGATAGATCTTCCTTGATGGCTATTATTATTCACCATAACATTATCTCACAGTTATTCGTGTGATGACTTTATTTTATTTTATTTAAAACAAAAACTACTGATCTTGTGGATATATTTAACCAATGATTAATGTTCCCTGAAATTACTATTTCTAATGCCTTATGGATATAATACAATAATATAAAGGTTATCGAATCTCACCTGCTCTTTACCTCTGACACTCTAAAAAGGATTTGGATTACTATGAATACAATACATATTAATGGGTTCTAACTAGCTGGATGATCGTATATGGCCAAATATATATATTTATACTCCAGCAATACCTTTAAACTATGCCAGATGCGAGAAGATGGTTATATATATTTTTAAATATAATAAAAATATATTAATGTCGGAGTGCCCGAGTCTGTGGATCGCTGGTCCGTGTGTAATAGTCTGTGGAACGCTGGCGCCATCTTTGTATCGGCGTGGGGGCAGAGTCAATAAGTGGCAGTCTGGCCCGTCTCTCTGCAGTTCTCGAGCGGCGGTCGGCTGGAGTGGTCGACTATTGAAGCGGTCGCGTTCCTAGCTATTGCTGTTAATGAGTTTGTGTAAAATGATATCGGGAACATTAAGTGATTGAACATTATAATCCGAGTTAATTAACAAAGTGTTTGATTGCACCAACATTACCCACNCACTCACTCTCTCCTCACTTAATATATATATATATATATTTATATATATATTAAGTGAGGAGAGAGTGAGTGAGTATTGATGAGTGAGGTCGATACAGTTACAATTAGCATTTCAGTTCATTAAAAGCAATTTAAAACTATTCCGTAACGGAAGGACCAACCAAACAACGGACAGACTACTGACGTATCAAAACTGCTGTTTGAGCCTACTTGAATATTTTAATATACTATTTTTCATAAAACATAATATAAAAATGTTACATAAATTCCCTTTTCTAAATTTTGAATTTGATTTTTGATTTCGTTGGTTAAGCTTTGAAATATTTCTTTAACTGATCTGATTTCGCCTTCCTCTAACTGTGATAACGTCTGTGCAAATTTTACTGATAACAACCTGAATTCTGCTCCTTGAAATTGTCAGTTAACGCAAGACAAGCAATTAATTTTACGTTTAATCCCATATTTGCATTTAACTATAAACAACCCCGTCACTTGTTCTAAGACCTGTTATATGCAAAATTTATACGACATAATTCAAGATTAATTTTGCACTAGAATTTTACCTCGATTCTATATAAAGAGAATGATGTGTTTGTATAGCGTTCAATAGAAAAAAGTGTTTGAAACCAGTTTTTGAAGTGAAACTTTTTAGCGTCACGAAGATATGCAGCGTTTATATGCTAGTTCATTTGAAGGTGAGGTAGTTTTTATATTTACAAATAACATGTGACGTTTTAATTTGCTACTAGTCATTTCATAAATTTTAAACTCAAAAACAATTCTACTATTGACAAAAAATACGTGGCATTTTTATTTACAGTTCATCATTTGAGATTTCAATAAATTATTTATATTAATCATCGACACTTTTAATATTTTAATGACAAATAAATTCCTTTAAACAAGACTTAACAATTAGTTTGCCAAAGAAGTTTCACTTCCGACATAATCGCTTTTTACACATGCACTTTTAACTTTTATTTTATATAAATTTTTTAACACTTTGAGTGAATAGCTTTCTTTAATTGCTGACAGATCTCAGTCCTCCTCACTCATAGGAGAGAGCTGTTCTACTGTGGGTTAGTAGGCACAGGTTAGTAATTGACTGTAATCTCACTGCTATGTAGAATCCCTTAGAGGTAAATCACCTCTTACCAGATTAACGCGGTCCCATCTTAGACTCTGTTATTACATACCATATATTTCCATTATTGTCAAGCTCCGACCTGTCAGCATTAAAGAAAGATTTTCACTCAAATAATAATAATAAAAAGATTCATTGCTTTCTTAATTGTTGTAGAATAAAACATAACACAATTAAATATAAAACAAACTAAATTTACAACAATATAGCTAATGGGAGCAAGCTCAGCTAAATGCTGCGTCGTCACAGCGCTGATTTTCAGCTTGCTTCTTATTTTTGTATTTCCGCCTGTTCGCGCCAAACGGCGGGAAGCCTGGTACCTCGGAAGCGGCATACTTGCGCCATTTGTAAGCTTTCCGACGTACTAATACACTGGTTATCGGGAGGTGTCCGTATACGACACGAGAGGGCGCCTCCTCTGCAGTTCCATCATCATGGAGCAATATAGTTTATAGATTATCTGTAGTACAGAAGTCGAAATCGAGTTGACTCTCGATCCGTATGGTGACGGGGCAAAATAAGCCCGCTTCGTGATTTTGTATGATTTTGTCGGGAAAGTGCGGTGATTCCACGCGTGTATTCGTTTGTGGGGCTAATGAAGTAGATCATCGCGTTTTGTGGGCCCATTTCATAGCCTTCTTGTGAAAGATGGCGAAAGATGGCCGCGGTCATAGCGCGGCTAGGTTATTTCGCCTACGCGGTGGTCGCGGTAGGACTTTCCTCTGGATTTTGGAGTGGAATAGAAGAACTGGCGACGCCTACAGCAGCTTTGGACGCCTTGGCTGGTTATAGACACATTTCACACACACACTTACAAATACACATCTCACGTGATCATTCATCTGTCGGGGCTCGTCGTCGTCTGAGATCGGCGCCGGGAAACCAGGTAGGTGTACAATTCATTCATATCTGTCGACCCCTGTAGAATCCTCTCCCTTAACATTCTCCTCCCGCTGTCTCGGGGACCGACTCGACCTGGATTTTTATGCGCCGGGTCCATGCCAGCATCACGGTTGGCGTGAACATCGTCGCAACTTCATTTTTAATAAAAACTCACACACACACACACATTAAGTCGAAAGAATAAAACAAATACAGTCGTAAAAACAATCGAAAACAAAAAGATATAAAACGCAAAATAACATTTGTAGGTATTTAAAACTACAGGTATAAACTAAAACCAATTAAACAACTAAGTGAACAATAAATAAACAAATAGCAAACAGATATCAGCAAATCATTAAGAAAAAACAAAGCATCCTAAAAACTAAGGTATATAATCAGGTAAAACAGATAAATAAATGTATAAAACGACATCTGATGTCCACCTGATAATAAACAAGATCTAACGAATAGACTCCTGGAGGTTCAAATATACAGAATTACTGCTTCCTTGATTTGACTGTGCAGATATAATATCTTGACAGGTTTTTTAAATGTGGTAGTTAAACAATTCAACAGACGCTAAGGAGGGGTAAATCGTTACAAATCTTGGAAGCAGCAACATCAAAACTCCCTTTAGATCTTGCTATAGTATGATAAGGTACTCCTAACTTTATCACCCCTATCTTTCAACCAATTGTTAGCAATTATAAATTTATTGGGAGATGTTAAAGCGAAAGTAGTACGGTTATTAGTTTACTGCAATTATTGTTTAAAAGGAAACGGAAGCAATCT
Source organism: Elymnias hypermnestra (assembly GCA_015832385.1). Taxonomy (NCBI): domain Eukaryota; kingdom Metazoa; phylum Arthropoda; class Insecta; order Lepidoptera; family Nymphalidae; genus Elymnias; species Elymnias hypermnestra. The sequence continues at coordinate 8,877,500 of JACTOM010000934.1, forward strand.
TTCGTGCTCTTTCCTGTATCTTTACCGATGTTTCGCCCCACCACCGGGAAGCCATATAAAAACTCTGGTAAAGATACACAAAGCACGACCACTCGCTCGTTGACTTCCGTCGCGAGCAGACCTCTGACCGCGCGCACAGATGCCCGCATTATTCTCCGACCGACCTCCGTTCGTGAATCCAGTGCTCAAGAAAAGTTCCTGTGATACTGTGTTGTGACCGACCGTTCGCGCGAACTTTGGACTGTTCCGACAAGTGTTGTGTTCACGGACTTTGTCCTGCGTTGTGAGTGTAGTGGGTACGGACTTTGTCCTGCGTCGATAGTTTTGTGCTGTGTTAGTTGTTCCTGTTTTTCGGATTGCCCTAAACCGCGTGAGTACACCAGTTCCTAAGTTAGGCACTCACCCCTGCCACCCACCGGCAGGGCCCGTAGGGCCACATCTTAGGCACACACCTCCCTGCCTCGGCAGGGAGGCCCACGCTAGCACCCGGGTCCACCATGGACCCAAATCAGATGACGCACGGGCGCAACCTAGAGCGCCTGTTAGAATTTTTAATCCGCCGCGACCCCACCCTTATAAACGCCTTAGCCGACTTCGACCGACTCGAAGCGGCTCCCCCCGCGACGCCGGCCGTAGTTAGGCCTCCGCCATCCAAGCTGGTTCCAGTCCAGCAAATTTCTGCGCCCCGACCACGCCCTCCGTTAGCACCAAGTAACCCCGCATGCCCCAACCTAATAAATGCCCTCGTACAAGAAGGGCAACTACAGAGGCCCAAGGCGCCCGTTGCTGCGGCCCCCGTCGCTCCGGCCCCGAAAGCCGCGTCACCAGTCGCCGCGGCGCCCGCGGCCGCGGCTCCCGTAGCCGCGGCCCCTTGTGCCGCGGCGCCCAAGGTCGCGGCCTCAGCTCCGGCGACGCAGACCGCAGCAACCAGCGCCTCCGCCTCCACCCCCGCGCCCCCAACCCCTATGGAGTCTGAGCCTTCCTCAGGCTCAGTAGACAACGACGGTTTCGAGACCGTCGTATCAAGGAACCAAAAGCGAAAGCTGATGGCCAAACCGACTGTCCCTTCAAAAAGGACCAACCCCACGCCGGCTGCATCACAGCCACAACATACCCGACGAGAACAGAGGGAGCCCACCGAGGACTCGCCCATGAACGGACCCCGTAGGGAACAAGTCCCCCCAATCTACATCCGAGAAGGTTCAGCGTGGAACACGCTCTACCGCAGGCTCCCATCATTAGGAATCACCCTAACGGTAGCCCGCCCAACCGCCGTTGGACTAAAAGTCCAACCAGCCACCAGCGACGATCACCGTAGGCTAACAGCCATCTTAAGATCAGAACACGTCCCCTATCACTCCTACGCATTAGAGAGTGAACGCCGCCTACGGGTAGTCATCCGCGGACTACCCCACACCTTACCAACCGATGACATCAAGGAGGATCTGGCCGCTCAGAACCTCCCAATACTAGAGGTACACCGGATGTACCACGGGCTAACAAAGAAGCCCTTTAATAACTGCTTAGCAGTTCTAGATCTCTCCCCTGAGGGTAAGAAGGTGTTCAATATCACCACAATCTGCGCCCTAACAGGCATCATTGTTGAAGTCCCCCACAACAGAGGGATTATAGGGCAGTGCCACCGCTGCCAATTATATGGCCACTGTGCACGTTTTTGTCACGCCCGTCCCCGCTGCGTGAAATGTCTGGGCGACCACGGCACGGCCGACTGCCCCAGAACTGTCCCGACCGAGGAGCCGCCAAGCTGCGTTCTCTGCGGGTCCCAGGGTCACCCAGCGAGCTATCGCGGGTGTCCCAAGGCCCCAAAGAGGGCAAAGCAAGGCGGACACTCGGCCGCGAGACGTCCGGGGCCCGTCAGGCCTGCCCCCAAACCCGCCCAGACATTTATAGATGCGCCTCTCCCGACCCGCAACGCATGGCACCCATGGCCGGCCATGCCAACAAAACAGTCCCCCTCGCCCCCCCAACCCCAACCGATACCTCAGGCCCCTCCGGCAACCCAGGCTCCTCCAGCCCCCCAGGCCCCCCAGACCGAGGCCACAACTCTGAGCAGCGACTACGCCCTGCTCCTACAGATAGCCCTCCGTATAGACCCCGCGGAGGTCAAAACATTCATGGCGAAATTCCGCGACCCCAATCCAATGGTTAAAATGCTAGCCATTGAACAACACGCCGAGCTTCTCACGGCAGTCAGAGAATTAAACTAAACCAAACACTAAATCTTAATGGACTTACGCCCCCTAAGTAATTTAACAAGTAGGCTAAAGCCTCGCTCGTTGTCTGTCGTGTACTTTAACGCGAACGGCCTTATCAACCAAATAGATGAAATTCGGAACTTCGTATGTACCGAACAAGTAGATATCCTGCTAGTACAGGAAACATTCTTAAAACCTAGTAACCGCGGACCGAATATAGCCAATTACAGGCTAATACGAAACGATCGAATCGGAGCGAAGGGCGGCACCGCGATTTACTACAAGAAATCGCTTCACTGCACCCCTCTAGATCCCCCTAACAGCCTAGAAAACATCGAAGCGTCCGTATGTCAGGTGGGTATGACCGGCCATCAGCCGATCATACTAGCATCCGCCTATCTATCACCATCAAAACGCTTACTAGAAAGCGACATCCGCACCCTGTTCTCCCTTGGCGACGCCGTCATCCTTGGAGGTGACCTAAACGCCAAACACGAACAATGGGGCTCTCGATATCGAAACCACATAGGTAGAGAACTAGCCAGGTTAAGCGACCTCCCAGATTTACAGTTCTCAGTCATAGCACCAGACGAACCGACCCATTACAGCAACCGAACTGACCCACTGGACCCCGGAGACATACTCGATGTTATGCTTCTAAGGAACATCACGCTTCACGTGAATTCCATAGAGGTAAAACACGAGTTAAGCTCTGACCACAGACCTGTCCTAGCAAAACTAGGACAACACTTAAACGCGACCCCCCCGACAAAAAAGGTGATAAATTGGAAGCAGGTATCCGACCGCCTCCAATCAATCGATCCCGCGGCCCTCACCGACATACCTGATCTCATTGAATCAGAAGCAGACGCCACCTTAGCATCATCCCGATTAACGACCCACTTGAATGACACTCTCGTAGGTTGCACCCGGGAAGTCCCCGACCTCTCCGGTCGGAGGAAACTACCGGACGACGTACGGGAGCTCATCACGCTTAAAAATCGCGCAGCGCGAGCCCACGATTCATATCCCACACCAGATAACCGGAGAACGCTCTGGAATCTCTTCAGGCAGGTCCGGGAACGCCTCGCCGAACTAAGAAACGACCGATGGGACCGGAAGCTAGGGGACCTCGCTCCAACGCACACCACGTTCTGGAGACTAACGAGGAACCTCAAAGCCGAAGGCGCCGCATCAATGCCGCCCCTCGACCGCCCCGATCAGTTACCCGCGTTTGACGACTTTGATAAGGCCGAGTGTTTAGCAGACAGCCTCGAGACTCAGTGCTCGCCTAGCACTACTAGCATAGACCCTGAACAGGTCGAGCTAGTAGACAACGCGCTCAATAGGATAAATTTCGCGGCCCCCACAAGTGAGCCGTTAGAACCCACGACTTTCGATGAAGTGCATGCAGTCATTAGGTCACTCCACGCGCGAAAAGCACCAGGCCCCGACGGCATCCCCAACAAGATGCTAAAACGCCTCCCCGAACAGTTCATGTACCTCCTGGTGCTCATATTTAACGCCCTTCTGGCGGCCTGCTCATTCCCTGACGAGTGGAAAGAAGCCACCGTCATAGGAATCCACAAACCGGGCAAGCCCCGCACATTATCGAGCAGTTATAGACCCATTAGTCTTCTCAACACGATTGCAAAAGTGTACGAGAGAATAATATTAAAGAGACTCAAGGCAGTGGTAGAGGCCAAGAGTCTCCTGCCAGACTATCAGTTTGGCTTCCGCGTAGAACACGCCTGTGTTCAACAAGTGCACCGCCTAACGGAGCACATAATCGATCACCTCTACTACGCAAAAGGCAGCAGCCGCGGCCCCACAGGCACCATCTTCTTCGACGTAGCGAAGGCATTCGATAAGGTATGGCACGCCGGCTTAATATTTAAGCTTCTCCATCTGGGCGTGCCAGATAGACTCGTATTTCTTCTAAGAGACTTTCTCACCAACCGAAGCTTTCGCTACCGCGTAGAGGGCACCCTGTCCTCCCGCCGTCAAATTCAGGCCGGAGTCCCCCAGGGCTCCGTACTGTCACCATTACTCTTCTCGCTGTACGCCAGCGACATGCCCAGAACGCCTCACGTTCACCTAGCACAATTCGCGGATGACACCGCGCTATTCACCTCATCAAACCTACTATCAACGATCTCCTCGCGTCTCCAAAGAGCAGTCAGTCGCCTAGGCGAATGGTTCTGCAAATGGAGAATAGAAGCGAACGCCGACAAGAGCACAGCGGTGCTATTCACCGGCAACAAAAGACCCGACCGCCGCGATCTGAGCACAATAGAGCTCCTCGGCGACCCGATCCCTTGGCAACGGAAAGCCAAGTACCTAGGAGTCACCCTAGATGCGTGCATGCAATTCAACGAACACATTCGCACCGTCCGTGGCAGGGCAGCGTTTGTGCTAAGTCGCCTCTATCCCATGATCTGCAAGAAGAGTAAATTGTCACTGCGCCACAAGGTGACACTCTACAAAACTTGCATCCGCCCCATATTCTCCTATGCGAGCGTAGTGTTCGCTCACGTTCCTGCACGCCGGCTGGTTCGACTCCAGACGCTGCAGAACAAATTCATGCGCATAGCCACGGACGCCCGCTGGTTCATGCGCAACGTCGATCTCCACAGAGATCTCGACCTCGCAACGGTCAACAATCATTTCAAAACGCTCTCCGTAGATTATTTCAAGAGAGCCGTCAGTCACCCCAACCCTCTCATCAGGAATGCCGCCTCTTATGGGATTAGGCTAAACATCCCGCCTAGGAAGAGGCGGCCCAAACACGTCCTTGACGACCCAGACGACCAGATTACTATTGACAATGCCCCGTACACTAACACACACACACAGCGTCTTCGCCGGCGAAGACGAGGTCCCCGCTATCTGACGCACCCCGGCCGCGGCTCCCAGTCGCGGACCCATGGGCGTCAAGATTAAGCACCTGTCCGATTGTCTTTTTCAGCAGCAGCAAACGTTGCTCTAAGCCTAGGTCCGAGCCTCGCAGGAGGCGCCCTTAGAGCAACGTTTTCCCCCGACGCAGCAGGGCCCTTCTACGGGCCCACCCCTCGGCAGAGCTTCTGCGCTCGCCACCCCTCTCGGTTACGCTGTAAAAGCCAGTAGGGCTAACAGCAACTACACACATCGAATAAAAAAAAAAAACACAAAGCAGTTCAGTTATGTTTTTTATAGTATGTGATGAAATTAGAAAAGTGATAAATAATTAAAGTGTTGTTAATACTAATTTAGTGTTCTGAAGTAATGTAGTGTACAATATATTGTATTAAATATTTGTGGCTTTTAATAAATAGCTTGGAAGAAATTATATGTGGTTAAAACCACTTCGGAAGATAGAGCTTTCACAATGAAGTCTTTGATCTAAGTAGTTGGGTCTTTTAGTGGTTAAGATTTTATAGACCATTGCGCATAAATGTCCATTCCTTCGAGATTTCATATTTAACATGTAATGTTTGTTGATAATGGGTGTAATGTAACTTCTCTTTGGAACATTAAATCAACGCATATGAAAATTTGTAAGGCATTAAATCTTCCAATGGTATACAGCTCATGTTATAAAAAGCAGTTTAAGCTACTACAAATTTGGCAAACGGGCATTCAAAATTACGCGGGTAGCACCGAGCGAAACAGCTAGTATAATATAAACCTTGGAAAATGACTTATTCGCAAATACGAATAAGGCATGTACTACATCTGAAATATTACGTTTATGTGGCAAGTAATTTCACCGATTGCAATACATTTCCAGGAATGCCTGACCCCGAGAAAGGGTCTAAGACGATCGCTCTGAACGAGAACTTAGACAAAGCTGTATTTCCACTCCATCTGAATTATATACACCTTAATTTTATAAAAATACGGTTCAATTTTCAATGACATATAAGTTACTTTAGCCTTAGAATGTTGTTATACAGTACATTGAAATATGCGGCTAATAGGGTCAACGCTGTCATCAAAGCTTTCGGCAAGCCTTTAGTACAGTAGAAATTTTTCTAAAAATTCATAACCTAAGGAAATGGCCTGTGTAATTGATTGTTTTTCACTCTTTTCTTTACAAATTGTTTCTTCAGTTACAATAGCTATATTATCGTTATATGAAAAAATGAGTCCCGATTTTTCTCTGTCACGGCATCACGCGTAAACTACTGAACCCACTTCAGTAATTCTTTTTTTATTCGTTAGTTTATCGAGTCAGCTAGTCTATAATAATAATACATGTTAAGCAATGCCTTTTGTTGTTTTGTATATATTTATAACAAATTCAATTAGTTAAACGCTTTCTTTCGGCTGAGATTTCTCGTTTCCGTGGGACTTCTCGTCTTTCTCGTTCTTCTCTTCCCGCGCACGTGCAAGATGTGGAACGAACTCCTAGCTACGGTCTTTACGCAACCAACGCAAGGTTATAACTTAGAGACGTTTAAGAGGCAATTAAACTCCTAATTATTAGGTCGGCAACACATCGGTGGTCGCTATGGTGCTGCAGGTGTCCATGGGCGGCGGTAATCACTCAACACCAGGTGGCCCGCAAGCTCGTTTGCTCACCAAGGCTATAAAAAAAGACTTCCAGCCACCACCAATCTCGAATCAAACAAGATTTTTCTTTTGTAAATACTATTGACAAACAAGCAGACGGATCACCTAATAGCAAGTGATCCTGCCTGCAGAACCAGGAGATCTGTCGAAGCGTTGCCCGCCCAGAAGGTGGAAGTTTAATCGCCCCTTTAAACCATTTAACCTGACGACCTCGCTGGCGCAGTGGTGCGAGTATTCGCTTTGCTGGCGGAGGTCCCGGGTTCGATCCCCGGTAGGACGAATTTAGAAAATTGTATTTTCTAATTTGTCTGAGTCTGGACTGGTGGGAGGCTTCGGCCGTGGCTAGTTACCACCCTACCAGCAAAAACGTACCGCCAAACAAAGAGATTTGTGTTTCGGTACGATGCTGTGTAGAAACCGTAGGGGGAATATCGCCTCTTAACAGATAAGCGCGCTTCCATCTTAGACTGTATCATCACTTACCATCAGGTGAGATCACAGTCAAGCGCTATTCTGTCAGCAATAAAAAAAAACATTTAAAGTTGTATATCGCTGATTAAAGTGGATTCCATATTTTGCAAGTCGGAGGAAAAAGCAACGACCCAAGGTGGTAATTTATCCAGACTTTGTAGGTGGATTTTATTTCTACAACTAGATGATCAGTCGTAGTATTGTGAAAGGTAAATATACAACTTCTTAACAATTTCTTATTGGAATCCAACCCAAAACTTCTGACAGCAAAGCAAGTTCTAGTACCATTATGATACCGATAGGAGAGCTTAAGCATAAATAGGAGAGCTTACTGAAAGTCGTGCCTTATATATTTTGATATTTCTTCGTGACTGCATGCTTCTTTTAGGGCTGATGGTAACGAGTGTCGCGTTATCGTCGTTATTTAGTCAAACCAACGACTGGGTGAACGACTTTTTGGTCTTTTCCCTTCGATCTAACCTTTTATTATTACCAGTTTCACCAGGTTACATGGCTTTTTTCATGAATGAAACAAGGACTTACGCTTACAGACGCTGCCTTATAGCCCACCTCCTCCGGCGGTATGAGGGAGCATCCATTGCAATCTCCCTCTCTCGTTCCAGGGCCTCCTTCAATGAGATGATTGTCTCACAGAAGAGGGCCACTCACGCCCAGCACTTCGCACTAGAGAGCATCGCGCCTACAATGCTCTCCAGTGAGAGTTCCGCGCCGATCAGTGCAACCAAGAGGTGACGCTGAGTTCCTCAAGCTGCACAATCTACCAAAGTATGCTGTGCCGAGTCGATGGCAGCACCACACTCATGGTAGGCCGGTGATTCCTCGCATCCAATTCTGTGCAGGAACTTAACCAAGTAGACTTTTGTAGCACTTTCGAATACAGTTTTTCCCTATATTTTATTTAAATATACGACTGTTGATATCAAAGAACGAATTACAATTTAAAGTTACAAGGGTACCTTCGTGTCCTGTTCTGAGAAAGCACACAACATGCATATTAATTTATTCAATCTCGATTAGAACAATCCATTACTCCCACGCCTTTTTATCTTTCAAGCCATCTATCAAATTGTAATTGTTGATTTTGATTTGATTTGATTTGAAAAGATTTAAATTTACCTATGTAATTTCTTCTTTGAGTTTGTTATAGAAACGTATACAGTTACCTACTAAAATTCAACATCGGCAACTTAACAACTATAATTTTCATTATATTTTACGAGACATCGATCATTTCTAAAGCTCAAGGGAAAACGTTTGTATTAATAATAATTGTAAAGCAACGTCGTGACTCTTACCAATTGTAACAAAAATCTCTCGTTGGCTTTAAATTGCAATGATAATATCTTAATATGCTCATAAAAGGAAGCACATAAAAATACTGCTTCCTGGTACAGCCCTAGACATTTTTTTTTTGACGCTGGGAAATGCATTTACGCACCCCGACTCTGGGATCGGGAGTGTGGGACTCCGCGAGCAGAAAGAACTCGTAATACCCACTAAAACCCAGTGGGACCGTCGTCAACCATGAGTGGGGAGCCAGAGGCTCGTTGAGGCATTCCTCTCGGGCCCCTCGGTTGTAGCCGGCTTACAGATATTTTACAGGGGGAGGAGTTGCATGAACCTCCGCCTCCTGTTTCCTACTCCCTTTGGTCTGAGTCGAAATGTCTCAGCGGCATTCACCCTCTCCATTTGTCGCGCCTCCTTAAGCGTGATGACAGTCTCGCAAAAGGAGGCATCCGCTCTCCAGGCCTGCTAAAGCCTTAGACATGCTTAAAATAGAATTTAACACTCCCAAATCTGCATGAAATCTTTGGATGTTTAAGTTACCCTTGTACATTGTATAATTTAATTTTTTTTTTATGCTATTACAATTTTAACATTTTTCACACAGATTGATAAATATACACAAGATGTAGGAAAACGTTTTAGTGGTACATTATTGGCTGGCGCTATGNAAAAGGAGGCAACCGCTCTCCAGGCCTGCTAAAGCCTTAGACATGCTTAAAATAGAATTTAACACTCCCAAATCTGCATGAAATCTTTGAATGTGTAAGTTACCCTTGTGCATTGTATTATTAAATTTTTTTTATGAAATTTATTTTATTGTATTAATAATAAATATTGTTTATACGTTTGATAAATATACACAAGATGTAGGAAAACGTTTTAGTGGTTACATTATTGGCTGGCGCTATGATGGTAGTACTCAATTTGCACCTACAAGAACAGAGTTCGACATCCGATCAATTTTCAGAAAATTGTACATTTTGACTTCAGAAATTCAGCCACAGACTAAAGAATTATAAGTAAAAAGATAGATAAAGAGTATTAAAAATAAATAAAATAAGAAAGTAACTGATAAAGAGCTTATTTGTGCGGTTATAAAGGCATCGCTTTACTCAAAGCTTTTGCGGCGGAAGCTGTCACGAGCAAGAATCGAGGTTACGATAAGAACCGATTCTACAAGTTAATCCACAAATGTATATTATGGTTCTTAAACTGTCGATCAATATTATTACTCTAGCTCAATTTATTTTTAATGAAAGACTTTCCTTATGTTTACGTGATTTTATTTATATTAGACTAGCAATGTCCCGCGGTTTCACGATCTCGTGGCATCGGAAAGTCTCCTACGAATTTATTTTTGTTATTATAAAAGTTTTATTTCACCAAATTTCAATTAGTTCCTTTCAGATCATTACACTCATAATCCAATCAATATCCGAATATATTCAACGAATCTGTATATAACTACATTTGTAAAATGCATTACCCAAGAAATTTTATTTGTTACTAGCGGCGGATATTTAATTATTATTAAAATCTGTCCAGTACCTTTTCAATTTNACAAATATTATGAAAAAGTGTGATTCCTAATACTAAAACTAAGTAGATCTGAAAAGAACTTTTTAAGTGAAGCATAAAAATGTATTAAAAGAACATAGTTCATAATGGTGCACCTATTATTTTAACTTCATGATATCTTTTGAATGGAGTATCCGATTTCAATAATTCAAAAAGTAATCATCAGGTATTGAGATAGTCTTGAATATAAAATTATTTATTTGGATAAAAATTTATAAATGGTATGGATATCACGGTCTGATTTTGATCGGCATTTCTATCAATTTGTTAAATGTAAAAAAGTAGTTATAGTGACGGCAAACTACAATAGTTACATATATGGTCTTGCGAAGTTTTTGTAGATATTGATATATTCTATAATATTGTTGAACATTTTTTTGTCCTATCATTAATACTCTTCACAGCGTATGCGATTAAAGACATTTTATGGCAAAAATTTTTTACATATTCGGTCGGTTTTAATAGGAATTTCTAAAGATTTCTATAGTAATCTACTACTAAATATCGCCTATATTACTCAGTAATAATGTAGCTTCCTAATGAAAAAAGAATTATTAAAATCGGTCCAGTACCTTTTGAATTTATTCGTTACATACAAAAATACAAATCTTTCCTCTTTATAATATAAGTGTAGATTTAGACTTTGAATTAAGAGTATGATGACATTGTCAATGGGATATCCCTCCACAACTCAAGTGTGAGGTAAGCATAAGTTTTTGCAATAGCAGCGTAGGTAGTCTTTGCAAAGTTGCCAAGCGTTCCAGTCTTGTACACAAGCCATCTGATGAAGCATCTTGGGAACTGGAGCCGATACAATACCAGTACCACGAGGGGTCGGGATACACCTTACAGTGACCGAACCACATTTACCAGTACCTGGTAAAGTTTAGGCAGGATGATAGCCCCTCGAATAGCAATAGCTACTTCCTTGCTACACTTCAAACGGAAGCCAATATGCCCATTGTCAATAACAACAAATGCCTTGAAACGGGTACGCTGACCAGCCCTGGTTTGTTTCTGTACTTGCACAATTTTAAACACTTCATCATTAAAATACGCTCCCAGGAAGAAGTTGATTACTTCAAACTCCTTAATAGGTAAAGAGTTAAAGAGATTTTTCAAGTTTGACAAGTTTTCCTTCACGTACAAGATAACCCAACTTGATGACTGGTCCCTTTCTTTTATTTTACACCCTTAAGGGTACAACGTTTACGAACTTTAAATGTCATATTTACATGTATTGAATCAACAGTTTAAATTAAGTTTCAAGATTCTAGCTCTAAAAGTGACGATACTTCCATTCCTTACAACACTTTCTCAGTCTCCAGACTATTTGTTTATCAAATTTCATTTAAGTCGGTTCAGTAGTTTTGGCGTCAGGGCCCGACAGAATTACTTTGGCATTTATAATATTGGTAAGGATATATAGACACTTGGCCGCAATGACATCGCCTTGCCGTGACAGTTTCGACCGCAAAGCCGATATCTTAACAGAATACGCTATAATTACAACTACAGTAGTTTACTATCACAATATTTGCTATATTATGAGGTGCCTTATTGGTCTAGTTGTCAAGTAGTTCGGTTACAGACATAAGGTCATAGGTTCGAGTCCCGAATCGGGCGAATTAGAAATTGGCAATGAGTTTTCTGCTAGGAAATTCTCTGTATTTGTCCTAAGTTGTGTTGTTAGCGGTGTACTCCATCCCCATGCCTCGGAGAGCACGTTAAGCCGTCGATCCTGTGCCTGATCTCTTTCCGCGAGTGTTGGATTAAAATCGGGCTATGAGAGTGAAGGAATAGAGAATGCATTTGTCTACTATGCCTGCCAACCCGCAGTGGAGCAGCCTGGTGTGTCTCTGCTCTAAAAACCCTCTCTCCTATGATTGAGGAGGCATGTGTCCAGCAGCGGAACGTTAATGGGCTGCATCACGCCTTATTCCCATAATCAGCTGACAAACGTTCGCTAAGCAATGAGATAGGATTCCGTAGGATTCATTTATATCTTAATGTTTTAATTAACGAATCATACATAACATCACGCCTCATTCCCTTAGAAGTAGGCAGAGAGCACACCACCACTTCCACATGCTACGATCCTTGCACACCTCCTTCGCTTCTTTCATTATCATTAAACCTTTCATTCAATCTCTCTACGTGCCCAAACCATCTACGCTTATATATATATACATGTATATATATCCCTATTTATTTACTTATTTGATTCTATGCCCATCTCACGATAAAGTAACATTCCCTTAATAAAGAAAAATCTTTGTATCCGCTTAAGATCCAATATAAGTGAAAATTTAATTGACGACGAATTAAATATTATAAGTTTACAATATATCAAACTGTCTATAAATTATTATCAGTAATATTGTGACTAGATTACCCTTTAAAAAAAGTTACCTACGAAATTGTATATTTTTGATTCATGGACTTCAAAATGCTACAAAATTGTGCCATGTTACATATCCAATTAATTGGACAGGGAAACAGTTAAAACTGCTATTTAAATATTGAAACATTGGCGAGGGAATCCGGCTTTTTTATGGTGATTTTAACACTTTTATACATAAAGAATTGTAGCCTTTAATTATTTAAATACGTATATATGTGTAAATATAACTCTTTTTCTCAATTTCGACTACTTTGTGAAATTTAATTTATAATTTCTTAGTAGTATAAATACAAAATACTCCCCACCCCCCTATATTTTGGTTTACTGAGATAATGTTCAATGTTTATCATTTATCCCTGTGCCAAATTTCGGCTCTATAAATACGATTTCTATATATTCATAGCCCCATTTCATTCTCCTTTAAGAAATTTCAGAATAAATAATTAATAATAAAGAATATATCTATAAATGTTTCATACAAAAATTTTCGTCCGTCCTATGACCTATGACCCAAAATCCTTTAAGTGTTTCCCCAGAATAGTTGGCGTATTACAATAACTAGGATTTCTTCTACTTATATACAAAAAATCATCATAATCGATTAAATGGTGTAGACGTGAAACCGAAATAAACAAACTCACTTTTATAAGAGCTACGAGACGCTTTTTGTTAAATAATATATTGCTACCTTTAGGTTTCAATTATTAAAAACAACTTCTTTTAATTTCAATTTAATTCAAGTCACTATCAAAATTGATTAAATAGATGGAAAATTAATCAAGAAACTCGATCCCTCTATGCCTTGAGGGGCAATAAATTAAACATTAAAAGTATTTTTACCCCTTTCTCGTTTTACAAATTACTCGTGAATCCTGCGAGATTTAAGGAGGCGTGAAAAATTAACTTTCAAATTAGTACGAAATCTTGTTATAACAGTCTATTGTCTAATGTTAATACTAATATAAACCCGCAACTTTACCAAGGTTGCAAATCTCATGACAGAATGAAATAAAAAAAGCACCGTTGACCCGTGCGTTCAAGCGTATATATATATATATATATATATATATATATATATATGTGTGTGTGTGTGTGTGTGTGTGTGTGTGTGTGTGTGTGTGTGTGTATGTGTGTCGGAGAATAAGAGAGAAAGGAAGCATAAAGCGTAGGGTTCTCCGCTGACATCGTCATTAATGGCATCAATAATTCAAATTCCATACTGTGGGTGTTGATGAGTAATGTTGGTGCAATAAAACACTTTAATAATTAACTCAGATTATAATTTTCAATCACTTAATGTTCCCGGTATCAATTTACTCAAACTCATTAATAATAATAGCTAGGAACGCGACAGTTTCGACCGCTCTGACGAACCGTTACCCGAGAACTGGAGAGAGAGAGTTTTAGCGCCAAAATTCATTTAAAACGACGCATCCTTAGTGCATAAACGACGCTTCCTTAGTGAATAACTATCACTTGTCACTTGTAGCGCAACATGGTTTCTTTATTACCTCCTTTCTATGAAAGTAGCAAAAATAATTGAAATCTGCCTTAAATCCACAATTTTATCATTTTGTTTTGGAAAGCCAATTTCCTTTCAAAAACATAAATTATAGTTGACAATTTCATGACAAATTCCAAAAAAAACAAAGGCACTAAAAAAATAGACTAGCCTGCCGCTTTTTATTGACCACCATAATTTGCCCGGGGTTTTTAACGGAATCAAATCGGCCTTACCAACCGGTAGTTGACAGGGGCAGTCTAAAGGATATGTTACTTAGGTATAAAAAATAAGAGAGTATATAAAGAGCGAAAAATATAAAGAATAATTAAAATTTTTATTTAAAAATCGATGGGTTAGTTCAAAACTTTTATCAATACATCAATATAAAGCTAACTTTAAGAGCACCATGGTGCTGTTGTTTTGTTATAACCAACAAAGCTTGCTTATAAGTTTAAATTGCGGAAGTTTCTGTGAAAGGAGAACACTTCGACAATCGAGAAAGTTTTTGAAATTGTCATTTCTCTTAAGACCAAAATGCACTTTGTTTTATAATTTTGTAACAACGGGAACATTTTGAAGCTAGATTTAAGTGCGGTATTACGGAAAAGGCAATGCTATTTGTTTAAAAACACATATTCTCATTTTTTTCAATTTAGATATTATTATACTATTAGCGATCATTACTTAATATATTTTTATATTATGCTGATGCCTTTGTTTTTCAGAAAGTCTCAAGTTTAAATACGACTTCCGTTGAAGTTGTTCTTTTAACATCGACTGTGAGAGGGAGAACACTTTTATTGTACACCACAAAATAACATTTAAAAAAAATATAAATACAAAAAGATCAGTACAATAAGGCGGCCTTATCGCTATCTAGCGATCTCTTCCAGACAACCTTTGGGTTAGAGAGATTGCTGATAAGTGAAAGGGGTAGAGCGTGGTAACATATATCGGTGAAGAAATTTATATAATAAATAAAAATACATAGATATAAGGATGTAAATATATACACATATAAAAATATATATATATATATATATATATATACATAAACATACATAGTCGTCCTATTCGGATAGAGACAGGTAATATATCTTTACCTGTCTCTTAAAAATTGTCAGGGATTTGGCTTCTCTTATAGTTCGCGGCAAGTCGTTCCACAAGTTAATTGCACGAACGGCAAAAGAGTGGCCATAAAATTTTGTTGTATGTGCTATTACACTTAATTTTAAATTTTGGGATGGTCTAATAGATCTCAAATCCGACTGATGATATTGAAACTTTTCTTTTAAGTAAAGGGGTGCCCTAGGATTAAATAGTACACAGTACAGAACAGAAAGTATATTTAGATTCCGGCGAAGACGTATGGGTAACCACTTGAGCTTTTTACGAAAGTGTGATACGTGGTCATATTTGCGTAAACCAAATATGAACCGAATGGATAGATTTTGAATCCGCTCAAGTTTATTTAATTGATCCTCGGTCAGATTAGGATAGCTTACATCTGCATAATCAAGGATAGAAAGAAGAAGAGATTGTGCTAGCATAATTTTCGTAGGGATTGGAAGGAACCATCGCAAACGACGCAACGTACTCAATGCTGCGAAAGATTTTCTACTCACTTCCTTAATTTGCTTCGTCCAAGAAAGTGTTGAATCTAAGTAGACTCCAAGACTTTTTACTGTATCTTGGTATGGTATAGTGACACGATTTAAAGTAATGGGAGGCAATGAAGACCAATCAACTCTTGAAATTTGGTATCTGCTGCCAATGATGATAGCCTGTGATTTCACTGGATTTAGTTTTAAGCCAAAGGAATTTGACCAATCATACACTAAAGCTAGATCTTCATTGACGGCAGACACAGCCGATGGTAGGTTTTCTAAAGTTGACTGCCTATAAATTTGGACGTCGTCTGCATACATGTGATAGAGAGAAGATATCTTGTGAGTAATTGAATTAATGAAAATAGCAAATAATAAGGGTGACAACACGCCTCCCTGAGGAACACCAGCACGGACCTCGCACCAAGATGAAAAATCATCATTAATACGAACCCGCTGCCGACGCTCCTCAAGGTAACTCTGAAACCAGTCCATCGCCGATGGAGATATGTTAAGAGAACGCAATAAACGTAATAAAATTTCGTGATCTACACTGCTAAACGCATTACTGAAATCCAGCAATGTCAAGATTGTTAGCTGCTTATTGTCCATACCTCGTCGAATGTCATCAGTCACTTTAATTAATGCTGTAGCCGTGCTATGACTCGGACGGAAACCAGACTGTAGCGGATTAAAGAGACTATTCCTGTTTAGGAAGAGGGAAAACTGATAATATACCAGCTTTTCGAGGACTTTGGAAAGAAAAGGTAATATAGAAATAGGACGGAACTCAGCATAGTTACAGGCATTAACTTTTTTAGGAATAGGAATAACCTGGGCACTCTTCCAGCTAGAAGGGAAACCCCCTGAAAAAATGGAGAAGTTGAGGATATGGGTTAAGACAGGACATATAATATCAAGGATAGGGATGATCATATTACGGCTGATATTGTCGGTACCAACAGCATTGGACGAGATGGACAAAACATTCTTCTTAACATCACAGTCGGCAAATGGATTTAACGTGAACGGTGGATAAGTAGGAGTTGTTGGCATAGAAAGGAGTTTTAAGGTTTGCTCTTTTGCGATGTCGTCGATTACATCACTCGTAGAGAAGTGTTTATTAAGAAGCTCAATGTTAACATTCGTTTGAGAGGAAGCGGTTCGGGATGATTTGCCAACTCCAAGAGACTCAAGGAATTTCCAAACTTTAGCAGAGTCGCCGTTCTCGACAGATTTATGGATATGGCGTCGTTGTGCGTCTCTACACGATGTATTACAGCGATTCCGGCGCTTATGGTATTTTTCTTGATTTACGTCAGAGTTAATCGTTTTAAATTTCCTCTTGGCTTTGTTTTTACTCATTATAAGTAATTTCAATTCATTAGACAGCCAAGATGCCGATAAGTGTTTCAATCGTACTGGCTTGATTGGAGCGTGTACATTATAAAGCTGCGATATAAGGGATACAAAAATATCAACTTTGACGTCAATTTCATTGGCTGCAGTAACCAAGGACCAGGACTGTGATTGGTGGATTGGTTATTTTTCGAGTGGGGATATTTATAAGAGAGGTATAATTGATGGTAACACATGTGAGTGTGGGACATTCTAGTTGTGGCACGAGAAGTGTAACAAATGGGGTGTTTTTTTATTGTAGACAGTTTATCGCTTGAATGTGATCTCAACTGCTGGTAAGTAATGAGTCTAATATAGAACGTGTGAAAGGGATATTAAAAGGAGAGTAAATGCAGGGAATATGGTAAATGGTGCTCTGCATGCCTTTATGAATAGGCAGATGGTACCTTAAAGAGCCAGACTAGCTGTGCATGACAGTTGGGTATGGCAGAGGAAGCACAAAAGTAAAATAAATGCCGTAGAGATTGAGAAGTATGAGTGGATTAAAACTGAGCGACAAACTAAGAAATAGTGTGATAATAGAACGTCGTGGTATAAAAGAAAATGTAGTGACTAAAATTGAAAAGGGTATGCTTAGATGGTTAAGGCGCGTAGAGAGAATGGATGAAAGAAGACTGGCAAAAAGGATTTATGACTCAAGAGTGAATAGGAAAATTGGAAGGGGAAGACCAAGGCGAATGTTCCTGGAACAAACCCAGGACATTTTAAATAAGGGCCAGGTCAAGAGTACTCTAAACCGACGAACTTGTATGAAAGGTTTAATGAGAATGAAAGAAGCGAAGGAGATATGCGAGAATAGTGGCAAGTGGCAGGACGTGGTCTCAGCCTACCTATGGAAATGAGGCATGGTGCTATTTATGTATGGATGTAGTTTCACAGTGTAGCACCGGAACATAAATCTCTTTGTTTAGCGGTACGTCTTTGCTGGTAGGCTGGCAACCAGCCGCGGCCGATGTCTCCCACCAGTCCTGACTTAGACAAATTACCAAATACAATTTCCTAAATTCACCCGACCAGGGATAGAACCCGGTTTCTCTGCAATTAAAGCGATTTCTCCCACCATTGAACCAGTAAGACCGTCATCGATAATAATGAAGAAACGGAGAAAGTACCTCAATTTTATTTCTCTTATGAGCAATGATTGCAGTTATAATTTTATAACAATGAAAGTATCGTCGTCGTCGCTTTAACCGATGGACGGCCACTGCTGTACATAGATCCCATGTAATGACATCCACAAGGCCCGATCTTGCGCCGCCTGGCTACAGCGGCTACCGGCGACCCTCTTTATGTCGTCGGTCTACCTTGTGGGGGGTCTCCGTACACTGCGCCGCCCGGTGCGGGGTCGCCATTCCAGCACCTTCAGCCCCCATCGTCCATCGGTCCGACGGACTATGTGCCCCAAACGTTGCCACTTCAGGTTCGCGATTCGTAGGGCTATATCTTTGGTTCTGCTACGGATCTCCTCATTTCTGATTTGATCGCGTAGAGAAACTCCGAGCATAGCCCTCTCCATCTCATGCTGAGCGACTCTGAGCTTTCGTATAAGGCCCATAGTCAGCGACCACGTTTCGGAGCCGTAGGTCATCACTGGTAACACGCACTGTTCGTAGAGTTTTGTCTTCAGGCACTGATGAGTATCGGACGAAAATATCTGCCGTAGTGTGAATGAAAATGAAAGTGTAATGAAGCTATATTTAAACGCAACACAATTACTCTAAAGCAAGATTTAGAAGATACATTTAGAATAAGGCTTTTCTATTTGTTGTAAAACACATATCTATTATATTCTCTCTTATACTCACTTATATTTATGTTATACTTACTTACTTACTTATATTATTAAATAAATTAATATAAATAAAGCAAAACGTAACGAGACTACCTAGCTAGAGCTTTGATTAAGTTTTGAAGCTAAATGGAAAGGCAAAAATCATTATGATTTAAAAAGAAAAGTTCCATCATCATTATATCTTTCCACTCGCTTCTGTTACGTAATATAAAAAAAGATATATATCTAACGTATGGGCATTTCCACGTTAACTTACAATCTAAGTAACATATGACCCCATTAGGTTAGTAAGTTTTTCTTAAATATAAGATATTCTTGTCATTATTTTGACTACAAAGTGCATCATTGTATGGACCACAAGGTAAATTGACCTAAAGTGAAGTAATTTCGTTTCACGGAAACTCGTGTATAGTTTACATTGTATTTATATCAGGTATTACTTTGTCTACAAATACAATGCATTCTTCGCGAAAATCTGTATGCAGTTTGATTCCTGGCAAAGCTAATTACGAAGATTTTTTATTGCAATTTATCTAGGTATGTACAAAAAGCTTCGGCTGCTGCTAATTGTCATTTTGTCAGTAAACCTTTTCCTTTATTGCTACCAGTTAGTTCTTGGCTGTGATCACACCTGGTGGTAAGTGATGATACAGTCTATGGTAGAAATGCGCTAATCTGGTAAGAGGCAATTTACCTTTTACGGTTTATGCACAGCATCGTACTGAAACGCAAATGTTTTGTTTTGCGGTGCGTTTTTGCTGGCAGGTTGAAGTTACGGCCGAAGCCTTCCAACAGTCCAAACTTTAGCAAATTACAAAATGCAATTTTCTTAATGAGCTGTGAATCAGGACTTCTGCCAGCGAAATGAGTATCAGTACCATAGCGCCATTGAGGTCATTAACAATCGCTTAGTTGATTATCGAAGCTATATTTAACATTGAATTACATAGTGGAGGTGGTTTAATATTTATTGTCGTCTGTTTTTTTATTTATATGTTCATTAGTAACAATATAATTTGGGATTGGATCCGGTACCATGGAGGGCAAAGCCACTCGCACCACTGGCCAGCGAGGCCGTCAAAAAAGTATGTGGAGTAATAGGTTGTTTTATATAAAGAATTAGAAGCTAAATCTAATAATCATTCTACCTAAATTGCGATTTTGTTTGCGTTCCCAGCCTCTCCGGTATCGCTGGAAATGAGCTCACTGGAACAGCTGACTTATGCGCTACTGCACCACTCCAAGATAGAATGTTTGAACATTTTCAAAATTTTTCACATAATTTTAGTTTCCTTTTCAATTCTTTTTTGGAAAAGTCTTGGACCTCAACCTGGATATCATCAAACTTGGTTAAGGGTTAATATTATGCCTCTATCCAGATAAATATCTCAAGGCGACCCTGGTTTTTTTTCATAGATATGCAAATCGCTCTGTAACATCTACTTGGTTACTTATGTACCCCTTCCACCTACCGAAACTCCGGATCAGCGACACCTCAATTTATGAATGTGGACGAAGGCACTGTTTCCCACATCATTTTCAACTGTCCTAAAATTTCCTATCCAATATATGACTTCATTCCTTCCAAAATTCCTTTCCCTTTAAATGTGGAGTATTCGTTGACCCTTGTATATAGTGCCCATTGTAAAAGTCTTTATCAGTTTATGAAATGTAATAGAATTAAGTTGCAAATGCTTTGTAAAAAGTGTTAATTATATGTTGAATTGTATTGTCATACATACATAGCATTACGCCTCATTCCCATAGTGGTAGGCAGAGACCACGTCCTTTTACTTGCCAGGATCCTTGCATATCTCCTTAGCTTCTTCCATTCTCATTAAACCTATCATACAAGTTCGCTGGTTTAGAGAACTCTTGACCTAGACCTTATTTAAGATGTCTTGGATTTGGTCCAGAGACGTTCGCCTTGGTATTCACCTTCCAACTTTCCCATTCACTCTAGACTCATAAATCCTTTTTATCAGTCTCCTTTCGATCATTCTCTCTACGTGCCCAAATTATCTAAATATACCTTTCTCAATTTTAGTCACTACATCTTCTTTTACACCACAACTTTCTCTTACGCACTATTATCTTATATTTTCTTTTCTCTTTCTTGCCAAATTTCCTGCCTTTTAACTCATTCCCTTCGTGTATTCCAGTTTCCTACCCATTCCTATTAGTCCATGGTATACCGTGTCAAGGGCCTTATAACTAAGGGCATTGCCTAGTCACGAGCGGTGGCCCTGGGCCCAGGCGAATCCAGAATAGGCTAGCCTTATTCTGCCATGCGGGACTCTGTCAGATTCGCCATCCATCAGTCTCGTTAGTTAGTGTTTTTTTTTATCAGTTATTCTTACTTTTTTGATAATAAATATATGTCCGAATAGTTTTTTGAATTCAAATGCAAGTATACATCATGTGTTTGATTGTCAGTTAGTTTTAATCTTTGTTTCACGCATCTGCTTTTATTCAAATCAAAGCACTTTTGAAACGTCATTAGGATATCTGTTGTAAACAAATATACCACCGGTTCCTAAAGTTGATTCCGCTGAGAAGAAACCGGCAAGAAACTCACCGGTTACCTTTTTAAATATTGTTTTGTAGGTTAGAATTTGCAAGAGTTTGCTTCCCTGTGAAACTGTAGCAATTATTTTATAGTATTCCTTCTGTAAAAATAAGTTTTTGACATATTTCTTTAAATTATGTTGAGGCAAATCTAAAACTTATCGCGGTATCTTCTTTACTCAAAATATGGCAATACAAGTTCGCTCTTATTTCTTGTATTACTAAAGCAATAAATACCTGTTACTATATTAAAACGAAGGAAATATGACTCACGTGAAAATACCTGACATTCAAATCGATCATTGCATTTCTCTGCACTTGATGCATTATTCATGGATTTTGCGCAATCCAATTTTATATGCTCATACCACTAAAAGGGAAAATTTCTTGAGTTATGAATGTTATATATTACAAAAATATATATATATTATATTGAAATTATATTATATTAAAATATTATATTGCAATCTAAACTAGGAAACATTTGTGTATTTTTATGTATCGTCGCTTCAACCGATGGACGTCCACTGCTGGACATAGGTCTCACCTAATGATGTGCACAAGGCCCGATCTTATGCCGCCTGGCTCCAGCGGCTACCGGCGATGCTCCTAATATCGTCGGTCCACCTTGTGGGGGGTCTTCCTACACTGCGTCGTCCGGTGCGGGGACGCCACTCCAGCAACTTCGGCCCCCAACGTCCATCGGCCCTTCGGACTATGTGCCCCACCCATTGCCACTTGAGGTTCGTGATTCGTAGAACTATGTCGGTGACTTTGGTTCTGCTACGGATCATTTCTGATTTGATCACGTAGAGAAACTCCGAGCATAGCCCTCTCCATCGCACGCTGAGTGACTCTGAGCTTTCGAATGAGGCCCATAATCAGCGACCACGTTTCCGATCCTATGTAATCAGCGTTGTATGTATGTATGTAAGTTTGTTACGTTTTTATCAACATTAGAAACCTGCATTTTCACTGAGGCTGTTCAGTGGCTATATTACTTTCTCAAAAAACATAGGGATCGATCCTTAAGAAAAACGCATTAATGTAACCCAAGTTGTGAAAATATTGGTCACGAGAAATCTGTTATCGCTGCGGATACTGTTGAAGATAGAATAAAAGAATGTTCCACAATATTATATAAGGTATTCATATACATAAAAATCCGAGATACCATATGCTCAACTATTGCAGTTATTCCACTATAACTACTTTTTTTACATTTGAGAAGATAATAAAAGTGCCGACAATAATCATACCATATTATTAATACCTCTGTATTAAACCTGATATTTCTGATTACTTCTTCTAAAAGACAGCTTCAATACCTACAAAATACCTTTTAAGGTATTAAAATCGGACATTTCGTTCAAAAGATATAACGAATTTAAAATCTCAATCTAAAGATAACTCCAGAAAAAAAACAAAACTACGTCAAATGTGTCGTATAGGGAAGTTCTGAGACAATAAAGTAATACAAAGAAATCTCTTATCTACAGTTTATAATTAAGATAAAAATTACTGGAGCGATTTTATGTACAGTATTTTTAAATTTACCAATGTCGGACATTCTACAAAGGTGGCATAAGGATCTCGGATCTTTTACAGCGGGTCTGCCCACGGTGGGAGCCATCCGTCCCCACCTGGATAATTGGATATCTAGGGGGCACGGGTCTCTCACTTACAGGCTGGTGCAGATGCTGACCGGACGTGGTTGTTTCGGCAATCTGCATCAGATTGTTCGCAGGGAGGAAACGCCATAATGTGATGCAGCACACTCTGGCATGCTCGGCGTGGGAACTCCAGCGGCATCTATTGACGTCGTTGGTCCGAGGAAACCTTTCGCTGGAGGGCATAGTTGGCGCAATGCTCACCGGTGATAGGAAGTGGAGGGCAATGGCCTCCTTCTGTGAAAATGTTATTTCGCTGTAGGAGGTACATGAGAGGCTCAGGGAAAATACTATAGACGCTTCTTTACATCGGCGCAAGAGGTTCGGAGATAGGAGGCGTAGAGATCCTAGAGCAATCTTCCAAAGTGGATGATAGATTGCGTCTACTGATTCTCTGGTGCTCCACAAAAGGATGCGGTGGGTATCGATGGGTTTTAGTGGGTATTCTGGTTTACCAGTAAGTCCCACACTCCCGATAAGATTTTACTCTGATCGGGGTGCATAAAGGCATTTCCCAGCGTAGGACTTTCTACGTAAATGATGTTACGAATTTAAAAATGTATTATTGTAAAGTAGAAGACGTAGTATATTTTTAAAGTAGTATACCTTTGCGCAAATTCTCCCGCCTTCGTCAACTCTCAGTCGAACTTATCCAGGATATCAGAGAGGAATGCGTTAGTGATCTTCTTATCTCCCAATTACAGATGAAGAGGATTTCGCTGGGCTGAAGTGGGTATTGTGAGGTCTCCTGACCCTAGAAATATTTACATTTATTATGTCCGCCTCGCGCAATCACACTTTTCGTAACGCTCACGTCGCGCTTTTACCAGCTAACTCCCCAAGTTAAGAGAAATGATATCAAAAGATAAATATAAGTATAGATTCTTCATATAAATTTACTAACGACTTGGAGAGTAAGCTAGTGACTGTATAAGGAGAGCGTTACGAATTATGTTATGGGACGAAGTAAACGGAAGCTGAGAGGCAGATTAAATTAAATCAGTAGAAATTAAATTGGTGAAAGTAACTAGAGAGGTATAATTATACGTTATCTATATTGTATACTAGCGGCCCGTCCCGGCTTCGCACGGGTAGTGTAACTGTATCGACCTCATCTCACCGAAACGATGTACGAAATACATTGTAAAATACATATATACAGAGTCGAGCATCTGACATAATTTAAAGGCAATGTTGAAGTATAATAAAATATATATTTGGCCAAGTGTAATCGTCTAGCTAGTTAGAACCCCTAAATATGTTGTTTCCATAGCAATCCAAATCCTTTTAGAGCGTCAGAGGTAAAGAGATGGCGTGACATGACGTTCCCATTATTATATTCATATATAATATAATATCTGTAAAGCATAAGAAATATAATTTTCTGGAAAACATTAAGTATTTATCCAATGATGAATATAACCAATGCCGATGAAGTAAACTCCTATCATAGGCACTCCGGTACCTTCTATTATTATTTATGTTATTATTATTATTATTATTAGGGCACCGAAGTGGTCAACTGGCGCCACACCCGCCAGGCGACGATGAGTTCCGACTCGTGCTCTGAACCCCCTCCCCATAATTAGAGTATTCCTGTTTATAGTGCGCCTGCGGCGTATGATCATTCGAAGGTTGTGTCATCGGGACTAAAGCCCGGATATGTTTCATAAACATGTAGAGACGGGTCTCTAAGGTATTTCAAACGAGGATCGAAATCCATATACATTGTCAGCCGAAGCTGTGATGAGGCAATAGCCATGGTTATAAAGCGCAAAGCGCAGTGTTATTTTAAATGGGATATATAAATCACCAATGCATTTCGTCAAATCAATTACACAGATCAGGAGTATCTGGTAGGCGGACCACACCGCATATATTACACACGTTTTAAGTCCAGTGTTAGACTAGATCGATGTATGTATCCCCACCTCGGTGGGATTCGTGGTATAATAATATTCACATATTTTAAGTCTTGTGATCGACTGCGTAGATGTATAATATGTCACCACCTCGGTGGGAATGTTGTAGAATAATATAATATGTCGTTGATCCACATATGCGGGGCCACACACCCACACAGAGTGTCCAGTCGCTGAGCTCTCAATCCAACAAAAGCATTAGTTCATTATATATGCGTGGCAAGCCACGGAAAGCAATAGGGTTCAGCAGGCCACACTGTCTATAAGCTAGTCCGCAGCCTTGATAATAAAGGCCCGACCAGCGGCCCTATTTCTATGACATGCTACAATGTCATTTTTATTACATTTAATAGTAAGCTAAGAGATTGTCCCTAACAGGCGAACACTTCACATGTGAGCAAGCCCACGAGATCAGTGTTCATTTGTCCATCACTGCTACGCAGAAGCTATCGCAACGCCTAGCAACATTCGGTCATGGCTCTAGCACTACCGATTAACGATAACCGATAAAGTATCATTTAAGACACCATAATGAGCTGGAATCGAACCCCAACCTCTCCTAGTGAAAGGTAGGATCGCAACACCAACTGCAGGCATGCCGAAGCACGCTCGTTCGAAATATATACTTCAATAATATACATATTTATATATATCCATATATCACTACAGTATATGTGTATATATTATATAAATAATAATAATAATATATATTAATTAAAAGACATCTAATCTAATAATTGAATATGATATAAAAGCAATAATGATAATATTGAAAATAACTTAAATGACAATATATACTCGTATATTCGTGTGACATCCATTCCATGTATATTTAAATATATTTTAATGCATCTTACTCCAATCCCTTTATGTACTTCAACACCTCACCACTTTATTAATTTACACAAAACCCTATTTTAAAAGATAAAATATTATTTGTAAAAACTAACACAAGAATAAAAATCCGTACCTCCTCCTCTCTCTTCCCGCGCAAATTCCATCCATGGCCCTCTCGTTTTTCATTTTTTTCTTTTTTCAAAATAATAATGCTTATGTAGGTTGCCAGTAACATCTGTATATTATTAATTAAAAAAGGGTGTATATAAATTATATTTCTGAATACATATAATGCATTTAAATATTTTTTATATATACATTTATGTATGTCTGTATATAAATTGTATATATATTTATGTAAGGACGTGTCCGTCACAGTAGACATAAATAGGTCCAGATATTTAAGTTATAAGCATGATAATTAAAACGACCATGAATTGACAAATATTATGACAAAGTGTGATTCCTAATACTAAAACTAAGTAGCTCTGAAAAGAACTTTTTAAGTGAAGCATAAAAATGTGTTAAAAAAACTCGAAATATGCAATTTTGCTTGCGTGCTAAGGTAACCTAGTTCAACATGGTGCACCCCCATCTCCCGCATTGCCCCTCTCTCGTCGAGTTAGTATTTTTATTTTAATTTCATGATATCTTTTGAATGAAAAATAAAAATTTATAAATGGTATGATAACATGGTCTGATTTTGATCGGCATTTCTATCAATTTGTTAAATGTAAAAAAGTAGTTATAGTGACGTTACTACAATAGTTAGACATATGATCTCGCGAAGTTTTTTGTAGATATTGATATATTCTATAATATTGTTGAACATTTTTTTTGTCCTATCATTAATCATCCTATCACAGCGTATGCGATGGACGACATTTCATGGCTAATTTTTTTACACCTTTGGTTGGTTTTAATAGGAATTTCTAAAGATTTCTATAGTAATCTAATACTAAATATAGCCTATGTTACTCAGTGATTATGTAGCTTTCTAATGAAAAAAGAATTATTAAAATCGGTCCAGTACTTTTTGAGTTTATTCGTTACATACAAAAATACAAATCTTTCCTCTGTATAATATTAGTGTAGATATAAATGTAAATCAAATCAAAATATCTTTATTCAAGTAGGCACATTACAGCACTTTTGAATCGTCAAATTATATATTTTTTTTCTTTTCCACACTTTTTTCTGGCTTGAAATCTAAAGTTACGGGGGTTCCTTCGCGCCCTGATCCGAGAAGAGCTCACAACAAACTCAGTATATAAATTTTCTACAAATATGTAATTTATATTTATTATGTTCGTCGTTCGCCTCGACACATTACACTCTCCATAACTTTTTTTTAATTTTTTTATTGCTGACAGATTAGCGCTTGACTGTGATCTCACCTGATAGTATGTTATGATACAGTCCAAGATGGAAGCGCGCTAATCTGTTAAGAGGCGATATACCCCTTACGGTTTCTACACAGCATCGTACCGGAACACAAATCTCTTTGTTTGGCGGTACGTTTTTGCTGGTAGGGTGGTAACTAGCCACGGCCGAAGCCTCCCACCAGTCCAGACTCAGACAAATTAGAAAATACAATTTCCTAAATTCGTCCTATCGGGGATCGAACCCAGAACCTCCGCTAGCAAAGCGAATACTCGCACCACTGCGCCAGCGAGGCCGTCAATAACTTTTCAAAAGATAAATATTAGTAGAGTCTTCATATTAATCTACTAACGAAGTAACTTTCCACCATGAGATAGTTGTAATTGTATGTCGCAATTAACAATTTGAAATACGAGAGTTCAAATTCAAGTTTGTTTAGCAAAAATCATCTCGCGATGTAAACGTGAATTCAAGTTTAACTTTTGTTACCTTCAAAGATAAGATTTCAGGCGAGAATATGCTAAGAAATGTCAGAAACTTTCCGAGTAACATCTTGAAATTACTTCATAGTTGTTAGTCGTACTTTAAGCACTAAGTTCTTAGCTTGTATTATGTTTATATCAAATGAGTTTTGGAAATGTTGGCTCTACATGTTTTATTTTAGAGTAATTAGTTTAAAATTTTAGAAAAAAAAACTGTTTATTTATCTGTAATCATTGAAATAAAAGAGCTTTTTGCTGAAAGTCGACAACTATATCACCGGTCTCAAAGCTTTTTATATAGTTGTTCGCGACTTCTCCCCTTCGTTTAGGAAAAAGTATATTTTGTTTCATTTAAAATTAACATTGTTTACAATCTTTCGCTTTCGTATAGAAGAATATTATCATTTTGTTAAACTTAGAATCTACATATATATAGGACGCATTTAATCACGAATAAAGAATCAACCGACTTCGTTTACTTGTCACAATAGTGCGCGTATGCCAGTCGTAAACACGACATAATAGAAATCCAATTCGGCGTAAACTTTCCTGCTGAACAACAGTTCGATCGCAATACATCATATCCTCGTCTGGTAACAAGTTGACGGCGGAGCGTTAGGTGAAGAATCTGGTGGCATTTTAAGTCGATCCTGAACCGACAGTCTTCGCAAGTGTGAGCTGACGAAGGAGCTCACAATAGTAAGTAAGTAGCAGCCCATTAACCACCACTGGTGGGCACAGGCCCCCTGACTCCGAGGAGCGAAGGTTTTTAGAGCATAGACCCACCACGCTGCTCCACTGCGGACTGGCAGATATAGTACACAAGCGCACTCTCTATTCCTTCACTCTCATAGGACCGACGGGAATCCACGGACACGTCCACGGCTTAACGTGCTCTCCGAGGCACGGGGTTGGATTACATCGCCAACTTCCCAACTTCAGGCAAATATTGAGAAAATCTTAATCGANGGCCCGACCTGGGACTCGAACCCAGGACCTCATGTCTGTAGTCGAATATGCCAACCACTAGACCAATGAGGCAGTTTTATATAGACTATCTATTTTTTATTCTTGCTTAAGTTTGTTTACTTTTTTTGTAAACTGACCTGGATCAATTTTCAAGTAATTTTTACTAAAAGCAGATGCAGCAGAAGCTTCGAGTTCAAGTGCCGGCAAGCCAAATTTAAGAAAATGCATTTTCTAATTTTTCTGACTCTGAAATTGTAGGAAGCTTCAGCTGTGGCCATTTATCTCCATACTAGCAAAAGCTGCCAAGAAAAAAAATTGCGTTTTTGTAGGTTGCTGTGTATAAAAGTATAAATTTAAGTTTTCACTTTCATCAAAGACTATATCACCCCTAAGCATCAGATAAGATTCAAAAAATCATAAGTTTTCGCTAATAAAATATTCACAAGTAAAATAAAACAATTCAATCACCTTTTTGTTGTTAAAAAGAAGGATATTTAAATGCTTAAAAAGAAAACAATCAACCTTTAACAAAGAATTAGAAGTTAACACAGTTTAATAGACTATAGAGCTTTTTATTTAAAATTATAATAATACTGTTGAATTATAGATTGATTTATTTTACTTAAAAGTTTATTTCCTTAGTAATTAATTCCTTTCTAATTAATTTAGGACAGATATACAAAAAAATGTACTGAATATTCCAGAAGAATTATGCTAACGAATAAAATGAATATCCATCGCTAAACTATTATATAATAACATTACTTTCTTTAGATTGACATTTTAAAATTAGTTATATCCTTTGAATGGATCATCCCATTTTAATAAAATAAGAAGTATTTTACAGGTATCAAAACGATAAACTGATACAGAGGTTTGCATAATATGGTTTGATTATTGTCGGCACTTTTATAACCGTTCAAAATGCAAAAAATTAGTTATAGTGGCATAACTACACTATATGGACATGTTTTCCCGGACATTTTTGTAGATCTTATAATAATTAATACATTCTATAATACTGTAGTACATTATTTTATTTCATCATCAATACTTTCTGCAGCGCATGCGATGACAGACTAATTTTCACACCTTGGGTTAGATTAATTCATTTTTATTAGGGATCCCTATTATTTTTGAGAATATATTATAGCCTATGTTACACTGTGAAAATGCAGCTATCTAATAGTGAAAAAAATATTTAAATTCGTCCAGTAATTTTTGTGTGAAAACATTACAAACATACATGCATACTTACATACAAAACACAAATGTTTACTCTTTATAATATTAGTTTAGATTTAAAATTTGTCACATTTTGTGTTTATCCGGAAAAAAATACTGATAATATATAAAAGATATTACACGCAAATATATATCAGGCAGTCCTTTCGTATAAAGAGTCAAATATAAACCCTAACTGTGTAAGACAGTGTTTCAATGATAAAATATTTATTATCTTTTGTTGTATAAGTTGTTTTAATAGGTATATGACTCCAAAAAAGCAAGTAGGTTGATAAATGTGGCGATGTCATCGATATATGTTTGTAAAAATTGTAATCCCTTTTCTTTTTAATAAAAAAGAGATGAAATAAAGCGATAAACCCATTTTCTTATATTGTCTTCCACTTCCTTCACAAAGAATGCTTGAAAGTCCTTATTCCAAATACACGAGGACAGTTTTTAATAATCCTCATATATATATCGTCCTATAAGAGGGTTATGTAAATTTATTGGTATTTTGTGAGCTATTTCATTCGATTGTACGATATGAGAAATGGGTCGATCGTAATGCATTTTCGATGCAAGACTGCATCGAATATACCAGCTCAGTATTGCGGCTCTCGAATTGGAATCCACTGCTCTGGATTATATTTGCCACATACTTTAAATGACAATTTAAAGTAGTCTAATAATATTTTATTTATGATCACACTTATTAAATAGTAATCATTATTGAGACGATTTCTGACAAACAAACGGGAAATGATAATAACGAAAATTAAAACATACAAGGCAAAAAGTTGGTATGATAGTAAATAGATTTACACGTTTACTAGCTGCAAAACCTCGAGGCGTTTGGTGACGGGCGATAAGGAAACCTGTCTCTGGTTTTGTCGGAAAAGTGCAGTAATTCCACGCGGTATTTGGTTTTGTGATGCCTTTGGTGTAGTCGTCGCGTTTCGAAAACCCTCTCGTAGCCCCCTAACGAAGTGCGGTGGGTCGGCGCTATAGGTTATTCGGCCCTCGTGGTGGCCATAGTTTGAACTTTCCTGTGCCTGGTGGATGAGGAGATCGGCGTCGCCGACCGCAGCTTTCCGCGACACCTTGGCAAATACACATCCACAAATATACTTAGACAATAGAAACGCGTGGGAGCGAACGAACTGCTCTAATTTGAATTGAAATATATTAATCTAATATGATATTGTAATGATGATGATAACAAAAAACAAAACACCCGACTGAGTTTGTTGTGGGCTCCTCTCAGATCAGGGCGCGAAAGAACCCTCGTAACTTTAGATTTTAAGTCGTTCTGGAGTATCATCATCAGACGTACATTATAATTAGAGTGTGGAAAAGAAAAGAAAAAAAATTTGACGATTAAAAGTGCTGTAATATGCCTACTTGAATAAAGATATTTTGATTTGATATACACACATTCAAATACACACCCACGTGATTGTCGTTGACCGAGGGGAACGGTGCCGGGAATCCAGGTAGATGCACTCATATCTGTTCGACCCCTATGGAATCTCTCATATAACTTCTCTTCCCACCGTCTTACGGACCGATTCGACCTGGACTTCTGTGGGTCCGGTTCCAGGGTCGAGCCCATGACAGGGTCACGGCCGGCCTGAAAACCATAGTTTCTAATAAAACCTCCTTAGTGCTTTTGATAATATAAACTTTTTTACGGCGTTTGACATAATTGTAAGCAATTGAAAAATACGTTTGTTAAATATATACTAGTGTGTTTAATGTGTTTTTTATTAATTTAATTTTTTTTTTATGCCTAATTTAAATAAAAATACTGTGCATTCCTTCTCTATATAAGGGCGTTGTCTGTCAGTAGCAACCTGTTGGCTCGCAGATTAGCACGTTGTAGCACGCAGGTAAAGTTAACCCTGTTTAGAGCCTACTGCCAAACTTTCTACACGTGCAGTCTGTGGACTATACACAGGAGACCTACAATGCCCTGCGTGTTCAATATAATAATGTCCTGAGGGCAGTGCTGCGGAAACCACGTTGGTGCAGCGCGTCAGCAATATTTAGGCCATTATGCGCAAGCGGGCTGCATCAATGATGGACAGGCTAATGGTCAGTTGCAACACCCTCCTCAGCACATTGGCGGGTAAGTAGGATAGCCCCTACTGGATCATCTGGAATGGTGCACTTATCAGCAGGAGGGGGCGTACCTAGTAATTAATTATAAGATTTTCAGTCTTAGTTGTTTTATAATTTATGTTTTTAGGTTAAGATTATAGGCATAAGTACTAACATAGGTTAAGTAAAAATTATTACTAACAAATGATATGGGTGTAAGCCTGAAATAAAGATATTCCACTTTAACACTCACGCCCTTTGACCAAAGAATATATATATTTATTATTACATATAAATAAATTTATAATAAAACATGTATACCTGGTAAGGTAGCACGCTTGACGACTAATGCCTCATTGGTCTAGTGGTTAGTATGATCGACTACAGACATGAGGTCCTGGGTTCGAGTCCCGGGTCGGGCCAATTCAAATATCAACATTGAGTTTTCTATTTCAGATTTTCTCAATATTTGCCCGAAGTTAGGAAGTTGGCGGTGTGATCCACCCCCGTGCCTCGGAGAGCACGTTAAGCTGTCGGTCCTGCGCCTGATCTCTCTCCAGTCGTGTTGGTTTCTCCCGTCACATCGGACTATGAGAGTGAAGGAATAGAGAGTGCACTTGTGTACTATGCCTGCCAATCCGCACTGGAGCAGCGTGGTGGGTCTATGCTCTAAAAACCCTCGCTCCTCGGAGTGAGGAGGCCTGTGCCCAGTTGTGGGACGTTAATGGACTGCTACTTACCTTACCTTACCTTGGTTTCACCCGCGTAGATGACGGTCTCGTGGCAGTGGAAAGTTTAATTTCACTTAGTTTTTAATTAC
>JACTOM010000934.1:8912182-8956348 GCA_015832385.1 Elymnias hypermnestra
ACACTGCGCCGCCCCACCTTGTGTCGCCACTCCAGCACCTTCGGGCCCCAACGTCCATCGGTCCGTCGGACTATGTGCACCGCCCATTGCCACTTCAGGTTCGCGATTCGTAGGGCTATGTCGGTGACTTTGGTTCTGCTACGGATCTCCTTATTTCTGATTTGATCACGTAGAGAAACTCCAAGCATAGCCCTTTCCGTCACACGCTGAGTGACTCTGAACTTTCGTATGAGGCCCATAGTCAACGACCACGTTTCGGAGCCGGATATAATAATTCGCTAAGAACTATTGTTGCAGGGAAATATAAAACACTAGCAATGCTGTCGTAGCAGTGGAAGTTTACTTAGTCTGTAGATTTATTTTTGTTAACAAAAAAGTTATATTTCATTTAGTTTTTTACTTATTTTCAGATTATTAGATACACACTTAAATTCATAATCTAATCAATATACAGATATAACTTTACAACTATCTAACTAATACATTGTTAAAGCGTTCCAGTAATTTTTAGCTTGACTATTACAAACTGTTAAAAAATAAATTCAAAGTGTAAACCTTTCTTCTATAGTATTAGAAAAGAGATTTATTTGTAATACTTTATAGTCTCAGAACTTTCCTATACAATATTTGACACTGGAGTTCGAGTCGGGTTACATTATTTTCTTTAGATTGAGATTATCAAATTCGTTCTATCTTTTGAATGAAATGTCCGATTTTATATTTTATTTTTGTTCTATCTTCAATAATTTTCGCGACGCACGCCGTAATAGATTTTTTTTTTTGTTGTCAATATACAGATTAGTGACGATTTAAAAGTGCTTTCTGACCCTACCCTTTATTGTGAATTTACACCAAAACTTTACAATGTATATTTGACGGCGCACAGAATGTTAATCGGTTTACAATCGAATCGGACTTAACATTTTTCAAGGTTGACAGCTGACATAACACCGAGCGCTGGGGTGGCGGCCATTATTGGTTCGGATTTCATCGAGAGCGCACGCGCCCACGTGTTCTGATGGAATGTTTTAAATCTAGTTATACTTTGTTAATTATCTAAAATTATAAGTGTTTATTTATTATAGTGATATTAATAAAGAAGGAAGTAATTGTATTGTGGAATATTTTATTGAAATACCCGACGTTGATCTCCTCGCCCGACTACCCACTTTATGGCAGACAAAACCCAAGATTGTAACACCACCACACCAATAAAAAAATTGTAACCAGAACGTTTTAGGATGGAGATAAACATTTTTTTAAATATAATACCAGATCAATTATTTATACGGTTTTTTCCTCATTATCGTGCCACAGAATATACCGCAGGAAATAGCCAATTAATGATAAATCTTAAATAAACCAATAAATATTCAGCGTAATGTTATATAATAGTTACGTGAAATTATTATATAACGAACATTATTCGAATGCTAATACACGAAATTGCTCTCGAACATAATGCAAACCCACAAATCGTATGTGGAAATACGTGATTTAATCAAGTTTAGTAGTGAATCATGCATTTATATTAATGAATCCGTATCCAAAATGAGATTTTAATATTAAATCGCAAAGTGAAATAAGCATACTAAAGTATTCAATGTTCAGAGTGGGGTAAATATGGAAAAGTCTTTGTTGATTTGCATATATCTTTTCACTGTTATGAGAATGCGGCTTAATACGAAAAGTATATAAAGGTATCTTTAAATAGTACTTGTAAAAACAGCATATAAGTTAAACGGATTTTAATGCAGTTTTTACAAATAGATAGAGCAATTCAAGAGGTAGGTTTTTATGTATGAGACATACATAATATATAAATTTTTACATTTACAATGTGATGTCTTAACAAAAGCATCGTGAGCTTTAATCGCAAACGCAGGCTAAACTTGCTTCGGCAAGTACTTGCATCAGGTCGTTGGTCTTGAGGAAACGCCCTCCTGTGATGCTCCTGTAGATCCTGGCGGACTGTCCAGCGTGGGCATCCCGGTGGCATATCTTGTTCTCGCTGGTTAGCGGAGATCCTTCACTGGAGAGCATAATTGGGGTAATGTTCGCCAGTAAAGTTCGGTGAAGGGCGGTTACCTTCTTTTGCGAGACCGTCATCTCGCTGAAGGAGGCAAATGAGAGGCTATGGGAGTAAGAGGCTGGTGCTCTCCTTCACCGTCAGAGGAGGCAAATGAGAGGCTTGGTGTCAGAAGTCGCACTTATGCACTTCATTCCTCCCTCCATTGAGTGGTAGATCTTCATAGTCGGTACCAACCGAGTCACTAGAGTGGATTGCAGTTAAGGAACCTCTAGTGATCTCACTTATGGATGGGGAGTGATCCGCTAGGTTTTAGTGGGCATTCTTTTATCAGCGAGTCCCACACTCCCGATGGAATTAGTCTTTCGGTGTGTGTCAAAGTTACACAAGCGTTAAGCTAGTATCATAATAATATATAGCATATTTTACAATTTAAAATCTACATTACTATGCTCTGAATCCGACATGATATTGGACCGTAGCCAAGTATCAACTGAATAAGATTTCATTTTGGCTTTTATTTGAGATTTATTTATATCAGTTCCAGTTTTCATGCAAAAATATTATACCAATGATTTTATAGAAATCACTTTGTCTACAGATTTCACTGTATGTTAGGTGGAATGTTTGGCCATTGTCAAGACGTGGTAGAGTTCGCTTCCACCTTCGAGGCTTTTTAGAGAGAGAAGGAGCAGCAGATGCTACTGTCCTTCGAAGGAGGAAGCTAGGCTGTAGAAGGTGACGTTTCAAATGCGACTTACTTCCGGCTTGAACTTCTTTTGTCAGTCACAACCTTGTTTGTCAGAGTGAATGTGAGAATGGACCTCTGACAACGTTGGGCAGTGAGGCATGATGAAGTCCAGTTGCCCCATTCTGCAAGGCTGTCATCTCGTTGGAGGAGGCACGGGAGAGAGAGAGAGAAGAAGCAGAAGATCTTCTGTCCTTCGAAAGAAGATGCTGGGCGGTAGGAAATGTCGTTGCAAACGTTTCTTACCTCCTACTTGAACTCCTTTATCGGTCACAACCTTGCTTGTCGGAGGGAATGTGGGAAAGGACCTCTGACAATGTTTGGCAGTGAGGCGTGATGGAATGGAGTTGTCCCCTTCTGCAATGTTGTCATTTCGTGGTAGGAGGCAATGGAGAGAGAGTGAGAAGAAGCAGTAGATGCTTTTGCCCTTGGTTACGAACGCTTTTTACCTTCTCCTTGAACTTCTTTGTCAGTCATTACCTGGCTTGTCAGAGAGAATGTGCGAGGGTTAAATCAGGTTGACGAAGATGCTGCTGGGTTTTGGTGGTCATTCAGACCCAGCCAGTGACTACCACACTCTTGGCCTGTCTCAGCAAGGGTACGCAAAGTCATTTCCCAATTTAAAAAAGGCAACAGAGAGTTTGTTTAAAATTTGTCTTCCGCCTATCTTTTTTATTTCGCGAAACCTACCGTCAACTAAACGAATAATTGGAGTGTATTTATAGTATAAACATTAAATCCAATAACTTATGTCCATTCAAGTGAGAAATAAGTTCGATTTAAATCATATTTCCCCGTGGTTCAGTTTGCTTTAAATCGCCGTTTCGAAAGGAATACACAATTTTATTGCTATAATAAATTCCTTTAGTGGTGTTGGCTCTCGGCGAAAAGGTTTTACCTACAGTAAAAATGCAGGCGCAGGCACTTTTAAAAGTTACATAAATACCTATGGAATTTTCCTGTATGAAAATTCCCTATAGAACAAAGGGCTCCATTAAAGAAAATAATTTTCCAAAACCTAAACGTTTTTCATTATAAGTAAGTTGCAGCCCACTAACGTCCCACTGCTGGGCACAGGCCTCTTCGCTAATATGAGAGAGGGTTTTTAGAGCAAAGACCCTCCACGCTACTCCACTTTTGGCAAGCATAGTACACAAAGTGTATTCTCTATTCCTTCACTCTCATAGTCCGACGTGACGGCAATACGACACGATCGAAGAGAGATCAGGCGCAGGACCGACGGCTTAACGTACTTTCCGAGGCACGGGGGTGGATCACACCGCCAACTTCCCAACTTCGGGCAAATATTGAGAAAATCTTAATAGAAACTCAATATCAATTTCGAACTGTCTCGACCCGGATTTCATGTCTGTAGTCGAACATGCTAACCACTAGACCAATGAGTTAGATTTCATTATAAATTCACTATGAAATGTTTATTAACAGGTTAATTTCTAAGAGAACTCCTTAAATACATTACGTGGAAAGTTTTTACGTGAGCTTTTCATAGATGATGCTATATAATATTTCGAGAAATAAATTTTGTTGGGGGGATATAGGAATATACAAATCGGTACTTGTGTCTTCAGGGTTCGGGTTTCGGTAAGCTCTGTTCTCGTCGACTATGGGAAAGAGCTATAGTCAACGTCACGTATTGTATCACCATGCTCCGTGGTGTCACCCGCGTAGATACCGATTTCGTGGCAGTGGAAGGTACTAATTAATTACTAGTTAAGTGAAAACAATGTTTTCACTTAGTTTTTAATTACTTCCTATAAGAAGTGTTTTAGTTAAGACCATAAACTCGGGCTTGGACGAAGGACATTTAGTTTTTTTTTAAATAGTTGTAACTGAAAAAAAAATCCTTGGTCCAAGCACGAGTTAACTGTATCTAGAACACCTGTGCAAAACTTCATCAAGGTCGGTTGAGTAGTTTCCGAGAACATTTAACAACCGATTTTGAAAACACGGTCCTGAGAAAAACGCGTTTAAAGTTTTGAGTAACAATAAAAACTGAAAAAAAAGTCTTCTGTAACTTAAAGTACACAATTGATCTTCATCTTCATTATCAATACTGTTAGAACACCGCACAAACGATGAGAGAGTTGATAACCCAAGGCAAAATCTATGATTGAATATTGGAGCGTGTCCTCTTTTGGCACGTGCTCTTTATCATCACCTTTTAATTTTTTTGCTGAGGTGCACCTAAAGAAACTATCATCAGTTTCTGGATCTTTAGGATTGTCTCGTTTTTCTCGGTCTATCTTTTCTACGAGCTCCAAGAGTTAACTGTTTTCTTGAAATTTTATGCATTGGTTATCCAACATGTTTTTCATAAATTATATGATAGAAACTTGGGATAACCTCAAATAAACTTCGTCCTTCAAGAAGTAATCACCAAATAAAATATTTCACACTAGTTTTCCTTAGGAAGTGAAAGTAATACACAAAAATGACAGACAGACAATAGGCGAGCTTATTTTATACCTGACTTGGAGCGCACACCTTCCAAAGACTGTATCTCCGAAATTGTTATTCGGATCGACTTGAAAATTTAGGAATATATTCTTGAGATATTGTAGAAATTAATAAATCAAAAAATCTCTTTTTGAACCCACGAAACCCATGTAACCCCTTAACCAACCGCGGACAAATTACTGCGTTAGAAAAAAAACACGGACACTCAAACGGACAATTTCAATGAATGTCTTTAAATTATTGTTACCATTTTTCATTAATGTTATATTAAATAACGAAGTGACGCGTTGACTATAAATGTTGCTTCTTTTTTTGATAAGAGTCTACTTTACTCTAAAGAGCGCTACATATTCGAACGTCACGCCTCAGTATCATTCAATACCATGAAGTGAAATGCCTAATGTGTCTGGAGAAGTTTTCACTTCAACGATTTACAAATAATATTGTCAAAAATAACAAAAAAGTTCGGTATAAAATAAAGATACGTTATATGAATTCCACGGTTTTTAATAAAGGGACCGAAAGCAAATACTGTTTGCTGACTTAGGATAAAGGTTTGGAGAAAACGAAATCGACGTGAGGAATTTAATTTGTAAAATGAAATTTCAGACGTAAGTGATTTTTTATCCCGTAAAATATGAATCGTAATAAAACTTTATTGGAAAGTACCAAGTCGTTTTCAAAGGTTTTTATATACTTGCTGTTTGGCATAGTGCTACCCGCGTAATTTTAAATGCCCGTTTGCCGAAATTGTAATAAAATAAGCTGCTTTTGATAACATCGTCGTCGACATCGTCGCCGTCGCTTCAATGGATGGACGTCCACTGTTGGATATAGGTCTCACTTAATGACGTCCACAAGGCCCAATCTTGCGCCGCCTGGCTCCAGCAGCTTTTTTTTTCAAAGTGAGTAGCTGCTGTTAGCCTGGCTTTGACAGCGTAACCGAGAGGGATGGCTAACGCAGAAGCTCCGCTGAGGGGTGGGCCCGTAGAAGGGCCCTGCTGCATGGTGGGGGAAACGTTGCTCTAAGGGCGCCTCCTGCGAGGCTCGGACCTAGGCTTAGAGCAACGTTTGCTGCTGTTGAAAAGGACAATCAGACAGGTGCTTAGTCTTGACGACCACGAGTCCGCAAACTCCAGCGGCTACAAGTGACCCTCTCTATATCGTCC
Source organism: Elymnias hypermnestra (assembly GCA_015832385.1). Classification (NCBI taxonomy): domain Eukaryota; kingdom Metazoa; phylum Arthropoda; class Insecta; order Lepidoptera; family Nymphalidae; genus Elymnias; species Elymnias hypermnestra. Next base: position 8,918,607 of record JACTOM010000934.1, read on the forward strand.
ACCTTGTGGGGGTCTGCCTATACTGCGCCGTCCAGTGCGGGGTCGCCACTCCAACACCTTCGACCCCAACGTTCATGGGTCCTTCGGACTATGTGCCCCGCCTATTGCCACTTCAGTTTCGCGATTTGTAGGACTATGCCGGTGACTTTGGTTCTACTACGGATCTCTTCATTTCTCATTCGATCACTCCGAACATAGCTCTCTCCATCGCACGCTGAGTGACTCTGAGCTTTCGCATGAGGCCCATAGTCAGCGACCACGTCTCAGAACCGTAGTTCATCACTGGCAACACGCACTGTTCAAAGACTTTAGTCTTCAGACACTGAGGGTTACCTGACGAAAATATCTGGCGTAGTTTCCCGAACGAACAGAGTTGGATTATAACACCATTTAAGTCGAAATTAGTCGAAGCATTTCGGAAATTAGGGGGCTCAAAGGCAAAGGCAAATTAAAAATTGATTTAAATGCCTTACAAACTTTCATATGCGTCGAGTGAAAAGCTTTCTTTTAATGACAGATTGGATCTTGATAATAATGGAAACATATGGTATGTAATAACAGAGCCTAAGCTGGGACCGCGTTAATCTAGTAACAGGTAAATTACCTCTAAATGATTCTACACAGCAGTGAGATTACAGTCAAGAACTCACCTGTGCCTGCTAACCCACAGTGGAACAGCTCTCTCTTATCAGAGAGAGGCCTGTGTCCAGCAGTGGGACGTTAATGGGCTGCTACTTACCTTATTAATCTGTCAGCAATTAAAAAAAGCTAGTCACTCAAAGCATGTAACAGTTTATACGGCATTTATATAAAATAGAAGTTAAAAGTGTGTGCGTAAATAGTACAAATGTCAGAAGTGAAACTTCTTTGGCAAACAAATTTTTTAGTTACGCTACTTATACTCGTATTACTGCAAGGACAAGAGAGAGATGCGAGTAAACGTTGTTTTCTCTCCTAATCTCACAGCATTAAATATATCTCAATCAGTAGTTTGCTAGCATTAGAAAGAGAGAGAGTTACTTTTGGCATTTGTTACGTATATTATATATATTGATATTCATTTTCTAAGTTTAAATTTATAAAGTTCGCCGTTTGCCTCGCCCGATCATGCTTTCTGTAACGCTCACGTTACGCTTTCACCAGCTTACCCCTCAAGTCATGCGTGCTCAATGAACTTATACTTCAATTATACGAGAAGGAAATGAATTATCAATATATCACCATTCGCGTAATGCTAGCAAATTGGCAAACGAACTACTGAATGAGATATATATACATATATTAACTTCATAAAAAAACTTCATAAAATTCCTCGCACGTCTCTCTCTGGCTCCTATAGTAATATAGGAAACGTAACTCTCTCTATTTCTATCTTCACTAATAGCTACCTCTCACCTTCCGTTCGTCTCATCCGGTCGCACTTTTCGTCACGCATTCACCAGCTCAGTCCCCAAGTCAAGCGTGCCTAAGGAAGTTTTATTAAAAAAAAGTTTTATTGACAACTTCCTTTGTTAAGTAACCATGCTCTCTATGTAATTCAGGACTTCATAAACTTTCTTTTAATCTTTTAAGAGCAGGTGATTTTGTGTTAACTATTTTAACATTTGCAAAGCGAGAAATGGTTAAAATAAAATGCTTTGTCTTAAAAGAATCTTGCTCGCTGTGGATTTTAGCTTAATGAGAGATTATGTTTTACTAAGAAACCCTTTCTGCGATTTAAATAAAATATATTAGCGAGTCTTGTTTTGTATATTAAATTGTATTAAAAATCTTTTGCAGTAACATAGCACCGTACTGGATTACAATTTATTTTATTTGATGTGACGGTTTTCCTGATAATGCTTCTTCTGCCATATCCAACTTTCCCTACCACCACCAATACTTCTCCATGACTGTCAGTCCTGTCNTGAATATACATGTATGCTGAAGCCAGTATGCGAACTCGTGTGCCTATGCTGAAGATGTTATGCGAACTGTGGGCCTATGACATAATCCGGTGTACATGTATGAATATACATGTATGCTGAAGCCAGTATGCGAACTCGTGTGCCTATGCTGAAGATGTTATGCGAACTGTGGGCCTATGACATAATCCGGTGTACATGTATGAATATACATGTATGCTGAAGCCAGTATGCGAACTCGTGTGCCTATGCTGAAGATGTTATGCGAACTGTGGGCCTATGACATAATCCGGTGTACATGTATGAATATACATGTATGCTGAAGCCAGTATGCGAACTCGTGTGCCTATGCTGAAGATGTTATGCGAACTGTGGGCCTATGACATAATCCGGTGTACATGTATGAATATACATGTATGCTGAAGCCAGTATGCGAACTCGTGTGCCTATGCTGAAGATGTTATGCGAACTGTGGGCCTATGACATAATCCGGTGTACATGTATGAATATACATGTATGCTGAAGCCAGTATGCGAACTCGTGTGCCTATGCTGAAGATGTTATGCGAACTGTGGGCCTATGACATAATCCGGTGTACATGTATGAATATACATGTATGCTGAAGCCAGTATGCGAACTCGTGTGCCTATGCTGAAGATGTTATGCGAACTGTGGGCCTATGACATAATCCGGTGTACATGTATGAATATACATGTATGCTGAAGCCAGTATGCGAACTCGTGTGCCTATGCTGAAGATGTTATGCGAACTGTGGGCCTATGACATAATCCGGTGTACATGTATGAATATACATGTATGCTGAAGCCAGTATGCGAACTCGTGTGCCTATGCTGAAGATGTTATGCGAACTGTGGGCCTATGACATAATCCGGTGTACATGTATGAATATACATGTATGCTGAAGCCAGTATGCGAACTCGTGTGCCTATGCTGAAGATGTTATGCGAACTGTGGGCCTATGACATAATCCGGTGTACATGTATGAATATACATGTATGCTGAAGCCAGTATGCGAACTCGTGTGCCTATGCTGAAGATGTTATGCGAACTGTGGGCCTATGACATAATCCGGTGTACATGTATGAATATACATGTATGCTGAAGCCAGTAAGCGAACTCGTGTGCCTATGCTGGGGACTATAACACGTCGAAGTCGTATAAATTTACGATTGATTGGTTTTCAAGTTCACGGCGGAAGTATATATGCAGCGCCACGATAGTTTATATGGTTGTCTCTAGTAATCATTTCAAAATGGTAGTGTAACTAATGCATTTTACTCTTAACTTGTAGACGCAGAAGACGTGGGCGCTACCACTGATGACGTCCAGGTAGAATCCGAAGAGACCAGATCAGGGTGCTCCACCAACGCCATGTAAATGGACGGGGACGTCCACCCGTCAGGAGAAGCCGATTTATCGCCTTTTGCAAGTCTCGGGGCGTGGTTTTAGAGCGCCGGAGACATGTCGCAACATGATCGTGCGAAGGATGACGTCAGCGAGCGGGAATGGCCCGCGTCGGTTGAGTGTCGTGCGGGGTTGACTCACTTCTCGCAAGCCATCGGGCATGATAGGAGCTTTATTGCGTTAATCACTTTGGTGTTTTGATTTTTTTGTTAAATATCTGAAGGGTCGCTAAATATACATATATTAACTTCATAAAATTACTCACACGTCTCTCTCTGGCTCCTATAGTAATATAGGAAACGTAACTCTCTCTATTTCTATCTTCACTAATAGCTACCTCTCACCTTCCGTTCGTCTCATCCGATCGCACTTTTCGTCACGCATTCACCAGCTCAGTCCCCAAGTCAAGCGTGCCTAAGGAAGTTTTATTAAAAAAAAGTTTTATTGACAACTTCCTTTGGTAAGTAACCATGCTCTCTATGTAATTCAGGACTTCATAAACTTTCTTTTAATCTTTTAAGAGCAGGTGATTTTGTGTTAACTATTTTAACATTTGCAAAGCGAGAAATGGTTAAAATAAAATGCTTTGTCTTAAAAGAATCTTGCTCGCTGTGGATTTTAGCTTAATGAGAGATTATGTTTTACTAAGAAACCCTTTCTGCGATTTAAATAAAATATATTAGCGAGTCTTGTTTTGTATATTAAATTGTATTAAAAATCTTTTGCAGTAACATAGCACCGTACTGGATTACAATTTATTTTATTTGATGTGACGGTTTTCCTGATAATGCTTCTTCTGCCATATCCAACTTTCCCTACCACCACCAATACTTCTCCATGACTGTCAGTCTAGCCCTTTGAGACACCATCTGGATATTCATAAAGGCATGCAAAGCAATATTTACCATATTCCCTGCATTCACTCTCCTTTCAATATCACTTTCACATGTTCCATCTTTTGTAAATTTAGATTCCAAGTATACAAATTCTTTCAAATCGTCCACTTGTTACCCATCTATCAAAATATAGCCATTCATCATAGATTCATCTCTTTCAAAAAGCGTAACTTTCGATTTTACATTTACTTTCATTCCTTTCCCTTTCAAGGCTTCATTATTAATATAATCTTAACAAGAAACCATGAAAGGTATACATCCTAGACTGTATCATCATGTACCATCGGAATAGATAACAGTCAAGCCCTAACAGCATTAAATTACATTTTGAAATTATGGAAATACTAAATAAAAAGCTCTAATTCATAATTTGAAGAGTAAATTATAATTCAACGAATCCACAAGAGATTTGTTTGAATATATAATATTAGATGTTCAACAATCTATAAATTTACTTAGATAATGGAATAAGTTGAATTAGTACGTCAAGAACATTATCGAAGTCTAGATAAGGTTAGACAGAATTTGAAACTTGGAAAGTGATGTTTTGGTATAATTTGAACTATTTTAGAAGGCGTTATTTTAGACTTATTTCCATTTTCAAATAAATTAAAAAAATTATATCTTATACAAGGTGTTAGGAAGCGCTTCCGAAAACGTTGACAGTCAATAGTACTAATGACACCTTTGATGATGGAACAGAAATATTCAGTTCTGATTTAAAAAAAAAAACATATTTTTAAAACATTTTATTAGCGTTATTTGCCCTTCATCATACTATAGCTAAATGTAATGATAATTTCATAAAATATTCGTCGTCGTCGTCGTCGTAGTCGTCGCTTCAACCGATGGACGTCCACTGCTGGACATAGGTCTCACGTAATGATGTCCACAAGGCCCNTTCCCTACATTAAAATAAGGAGTATTTAAATTAAAAATGAAAATATATTTTCAGGTAGTGAATAATATTCACTATTTTTAACCGACTTCAAAAAAGGAGGAAGTAATCAATTCGTCTGTATTTTTTTTAATGTTTGTTACCTCATATCTTCAGACTGGGTGGACAAATCATGATGATTTTTTTTATTAAATGAAAGGTCGTACTCGTCATAGGGTCCTTTTTTTATATCCAGTTCTGATGGTGGCATCCATGAGAAAACCGGATAAGTGTTAAATTTGCATTAAGCATGTGCGCGACAAATGAATGAATAGCTCAAGATCACGCCAACCGATTTCAATGATTCTTTTTTTATTGAAAAGTATATATATACTTCAAGAGTTGTTTTATGATAGTTTGGTTAGGTTCTGATGATGGATTTCATGACAAAGTGAACTCTTCAATCCTTAGGAACAAATTAACGATATACGGCAGAATATTTTATAGGCTATCCAAATTTTTGAGATACCTACCGTAACATCCGTATGGTCAAGTAATTGTCGTAGTTAAATATGAAGATCAATGGAACTCCTCAACGGCTTACAGTAAGGATGCGATTTATGGCAAAATATATAACTTTCTGTAATCAAATGGCAATGAACTTACGTTTGTTGAAAGAAAGAAAGAAAGAAAACTCATTTGTTTGTCGTAATGTAGGAATGTTTGTTGCTGCATTGCAATATAATAAGTTCTGCTATAATCTGTATTGTTATGCAGAATATGCATTCATAATATTTTAATTTAATCTCCACTGTTGCAAACTTAACAAACATACCATTATTAGTAGTGTTTTTGAATAGCAGCCAAATAGACCACATTATTGCAGTGTTTCTCTGTCGCTTGGCTGTTATTCAAAGCAGAAATGTTTGCTGAATTGAGCCCGAATATTCCGAATTCTCCAATTTGTATACACTGTTAGAATGTACGCTCTTTAACATTAACACGTTTACTGCGCCATCATTTTCAAAGAACTTTCAGCTGGTGCTTTGAAGGCCTAAAAAATTTCGTAACTATAGGTTACTCACGAGATCTTATAGGTTTCCAAAGCACCCTTTCTTGCATTAGGGATACAAATACAGTTTTTAGGTTTCCAAGAGTGTTGACATGTTCCTTAACGCAAGGAATGAAAATAATTATACTACTGTGCGTTATCGACCTAATCCACCACTATTTTTTTATGGTCTTTAAGTAAGAAGCAAATATGTATATTGGTCTTACTCATACTAAAAGAATTTTACACATTAGACTCCCGGATGGAGTGAAACAACATGATTATAGTCAATGCAGAGTACGAAAATCCTGCACGAGATCTGATAAATCTCGTAATACAACGAACGTGTTAATGAACTGTAATGCGAAATAAGTAAAATTTCACACAATTTCTACAGGTTATAATATTATTCTTTTTACAATATTATGAATTTTGATATAATATCATCGAAACGAAACGAAGCGAAACTAAATCTATCAATAAATTTATTCCGTACTTATGACTAACTGGTAAAGACATTTTAAAGAATTCTGCCATAAAGAAAGATAGTCAAAACTTTAGAAATAATCGCAGGCATTATTTTCACGGGAAAGTTAAACTGGAAAGTAATGAAATAGGGCATGGAAATTTGTATGAGAAGTCCTTTAATCCTAAATTTTTCGGACATGGTGTTCATTAAACATTTTAAAAGGAAAAAAATGCTTTTGAGGTTTCACTATATAAAGTAAATTATGCTTATAGGTTTTTGAAGTGAAACTTCTTTAGGCGCATGAAGGTAAATTTTTACGGACGAAACATTACGAGTATGTGCAGCATTTTTAATGCTAATTCGTTTGTAGTTAAGGTAGTTTCAATGTTAAGAAATAACATGTGGCATTTTAATTTGCCACTCGTCATTTAATAATTTAATATATATACTATTTTTTACAAAAACGTCGTCGTCATCGTCTCAACCGATGGACGTCCACTGATGGACAAAGGTCTCTTTTAATGAATTCCACTAGGCCCGATCTTGCGCCACTCGTATCCAGCGGTTGCCGGCGACCCGCCTGGTGTCATCGGTCCACCTAGTGGGGGTCTTCTGGGTTCTTCTCAAATTTAGTTGAGGGGTGCGGGCCTCAAAGTGTCTCCTTACCCGGGCATCTACCTCATACATCAATTTGATGCCTGGTATTCTCTTTTGCCCGCGATCATACGGGCTGGATCCCGCTGGCTTCGCTTACCATCCAGGTCAATTAGTTAAATGGTCAAGTCTGGGTATCGTTACTGCTATTGCGTCGTCTTAGCCGTCATTATCTATTATATTAGGAGGCGTTGACAGCAGAAGCTCACGAGGCACGGGACACCCAGTGTATGCTGCACTTGGGTGGTCATTGGCAATGCCGTGAAGTCCTGGTGCCACGGTGAATGACGTAATTTCTGACGTACCTCGGAGCTCCTACTATCAGAGCCCCATAGTCGGCAGCCACGTCTCGGAACCATCTGTAATCGCTGGCAACAGGCATTTTTCGAAAACCTTAGTTTCCAGGCACTGAGGAATTGTGGATGAAAAGATGTCCCGCAGTTTTCGGCGGTTTATTTCTTTTTCAGAGATTTTTGAATTTGAAAACAAAATTTAAGTAATATTTTCTAATATTGAAAAGACACGTGGCATTTTTATTTACAGTTCGTCATTTGAAATTTCAATCAATTATTTGCATTAATTTTCGCCACTTTTAATATTTTAATGAAAATTTAATTCATAATTTTCCTAACGTATCTTTCTTTTTCCATCCATCTAAGCCTCGGAAATCTAAAGTTTTAGATTTGTATATATATAAACAAGACTTAAAAATTGGTTTCCCAAAGAATTCACTTTTGACATACTTTGTAGGCAAGCACTTTTAACTTCGTTTTTAAGTACTAATTTACTTTAGTATGTTTATAGTTTACCAATGCCTTTAGCAGGGATTCCTTATTTCACAGTAACATTCAGACATTTTCTTTTTATTTATATATCACAAATAATGTATTTTAACACAACAGACAATCACAAAGTTCAATATTGCCTTTTGAAGTAAAAAGGCTAAGAAATAAAGTAACTGAAAGCGTGATGATGTTATCGTGTCATAGTTTGGATATAAATGATATGTTGTCATATAACTCTTGGATGGGAACTAGTAAGGGAGCATGTCTACTATATTTCGTTCTTTATTTTATAAACATTTCTGAAAAAGACATGAAACTGACGTGGTTGGTTATTCATTCCAGCCCATCATTGGAAACCTGTATATCCCGAGACTAATTCTGAGAAAGTAAAGTGGTGGATCTATGTTTTAAAACTCTCTCTCCAAATAATGCTACTACTAAATATGCTGCTACTTACCTTTTTATGTTTAAAAAATGTGTTTGCTTTAGTCATATAAGCTTAATTAAGTTAGTTGTTGCTTTTAGAACTTAAACGAATAGGAATCTGTAGGATTTTTAAATTTTTTTGCCAACAGCTTGACTGTTATCTTACTTTATAAGTAATAGTAAAGTCTAATATGGAAGTGCGTTAGCCTGGTAAGAAATTTCACGACGATTGTGATTGGTGGACTTATTATTTTTAAGTGAGGAGTTTTACAAAGGGGGGTATAAGAAATAGTAGCACATGAGAATGGTGACGGATCTCAGTTTGTTGTCTCAGACCTCGAAAGTAATATTTATTGCCATAACTCCCTATACTATCCCCATAACGTGTATTCTCCTTTATATTTCAACACTTATGAGCCACGTCAAAAAAGGATTTCTGGTAATTTGTCTCAAGCACTTGTCCCATTACGATATATACGTATTTTTTTGCACGAAAATCCGAGGGTTGAATAATATACGAGTTGACCCGAACAGAATATCGCTTTTTGCGATACTCCTGTAAACAACTTATGATGTAATAAACATTTTGTTACATGAATCCATTTCTAAGGTTAACCAAAAGTTATCTAATACTAGTTATATAATAAAGTACATGTAGTGGTAGATAGCACAGGGATTTATTATTTTATATTGTACTAGCTGTTCCCTGCGGTGTTTTCCACATAGTTTTCGATTGCTATATTCCGTTATTAGTGCAAGTTTACGTCGCGAAAGAAACATCGAATCAAACCAGGACGTCGAATGTCAAAAGGTTAATAGTAAAAGAAATCTCTCAGTAAGATTCGCTCGTGGGAATAACACGAAACACGTTCTTTGTGAGAGTCTACGTCGCAAAAGGATAATATAAACCGAATTTCAAGTCAAACTAGGTAACTATGGACACTAAAAGATTAAGGAAAGCATTACCTCAATATTTATTAATACGTTTAACGTTAGACAATACAGTGTCTAACGTTACTTAATATGCTTGTCAGAAAATAAGAGAGAAGGGAAGCATAAAGCACAGGGGCGTAGGGTTCCCCGCCGACATCGTTATTAAATGGATCCATTATTTAATTTCTTATTCTGTGGGCGTTCGTGGGTAATGTTGGTGCAATCAAACACTTTATTAATTAACTCGAGTTATAATGTTCAACCACTAAATGTTCCCGATATCAATTTACACAAACTTATTAACACTAATAGCTAGGAACGCGACAGTTCCAACAGTAGACAGCTCCGGCCGAGCGTCACTCGACAACTGCCGATAGACTCCCGCCGGACTGCCCCTTATTGACTCTGCCCCCACGCCGATACAAAGATGGCGCCAGTGTTCCACAGACTATTACACACTGACCAGCGATCCACAGACTCTTGCACTCCGACATACTTAATAATAATACTTAACTAGCTGTTCTCCGCTGAAGGGTGAATGATAAAGGAAATCTCTCAGTTAATTTCACTTTTTTCAGGATCCCGTGGGATTATGGAGTTCTTAGTAAGAGACTACGCTGTAAAAGAATAATATATGTTGAATTTCAAGTCAATCTGGGGAATATTTTTGGAGATCTCGCAGTAAGTGGTCGTTTTTGGTTTATATATCCGGATCCTGTTGGAATATCACGAAACACGTTCGTAGTAAGGGACTATGTTGCAAAAGGATATATGCCGAATTTCAACTCAATCTGGGGAATATTTTTGGAGATCTCGCAGTAAGTGGTCGTTTTTCGCTTACATATCCCATAGGTTATTGTAACCTTTGTTTTTTTCAGGCTCTGGACTATCTGCGTACCAAAGTTCATTTAAACCAATATAGTACTTTTGGCGTAAAAGCACGACAGATAGACAGAGTTACTTTCGCATTTATAATATTAGTAAGGATTGTTTCGAGTACCTTTGCATACTTAAATATAAAGGCTACTAGCATATATATCGATTCAAATGCTTAAAGGCTAAGTTTCAAGCTTTTATCTCTAAAAATGACGATACTTTCATCACTTAAACCCATTTTTATGAATTAAAAAGTAGCCTTTATCTTTTTTGAAGCTTTAGACTATTTGTGTACCAAATTTGATTTAAATCGGTATAGTAGTTTTGGCGTGAAAGCCCGAGAGGCACAGTCACTTTCACATTTATAATATTAAAAGCTCTAACTAATTTTACAAGGGAAAAAGCTTGCGTTATATCATTTGCATGGGTGTTATTTCTAAGCAAAGTCGCAAGATCAGTTAGTTGTGTATAGATAGATCTAAAATCAAACGTTTGCTTAGTCAGTCCTAAGTTAGCTCAGAACATAACTTCAAATTACAAATGTGGCCTTCAAGACGCCTGATGGATGAGTTATTTCGGCTCAACGCTCATTTTCTTTTCGTTTATAGTTGTTACAGAGATTTTTATTGACATTGGAATACACATTTGCATACTTTGTAACCTGACCTTGTATATTTATGATAGAATCAATATTGTTTTTCTCTTATTTTATTATTTGAGTCTTTCGCAATTGTAGATTTATTTTCATTGATATTTGCATAGAAGGTAATATGGAGTAAGAATTTCTCGACTTTATTCCTTTATTTATATTATTATCCGTATCTATCATATTTAAAGTGAAGCTTTCCTCAATATATTTCGATCATCTATCGTGTGTTGCATTACCGGCCGCGGAGAAGGTATAAAGTCATAGACGCTCGCAGAGCAGCCAAGACCAATATGGCGGCGCCCATGGCTCGCATCTACAGATCGTGTACCAAATACATTCCCATCAATCCGTACAAATTTAAAATAAATTAAAATTACCACACGATTTTGACTTTAGTAATATTTTAAACAACCCCACGGCTGCTAAACAGGATTTTTTTTTGATAATTAAACAAATATATTTTTTTGTTTCTGACCTTAAACGTAAAGTTAGTCGCAGCCTATTAAAGTCCTACTGTTGGGCACAAATGTCCGCACTCGTAGGGTAGAGGGTATTTGAACAAAAACCCACCAATTTTGGAATACCAGCAGACTACAAAATCCCAGAACTGCTATCGGGATATGCAGGTTTCCTAACGATGTTTTCCTTCACCATTAAGTATAATGACTGTTAAATTTTAACAAATAATAAAGGTAAGGTAAGGTAAGTAGTTGCCCATTAACGTCCCACTGCTGCTGCTAAACTGCGGATTGACAGGCATAGTACACAAGTGCACTCTCTATTCCTTCACTTTCATAGTCCAATGTGATGGTAATCCGACACAATCGGAGAGAGATCGGATTAGAACCAAGAACCTCATGTCTGTAGTCGAGCATGATGACCACTAGAGCAGTCAATAAAGATGTTAATTTATTTACCAGTGACAATCAAACCGATAACAGTTATTCTGCTATTCCGTACGGAGATGAGTCATGCAAATGAAAGATCAATAAAATCGGTCCAGTATTTCTTATGTTGTGTATTTAAACCAATTTTTATATATATCTATAGATATGGTGTTTTTTAATATACATGTAACATTTCATATAACCTTATTGAATTTTTTCAGCGGTAAATAGAACCTAGGCCTTGTATTTCTGAGTCCAATTCCAAGTTTATTAAAGCACAGATTTTATAGTCCCTCATACGCTACAGTCTCGATTCATCATATACGGATTCGATTTCAATTTTGTTTTGCAGTTTCATATTTTGGAATTTAACTCCATAGATTTGATAGTCTATCATACGTCATGGTTTCACCTTTTCATTAGTTAGAGTACCGGCTTCAATTTTGTGTCATGGAAATTTCCAATCTTAATTAAACGGGAAAATAGAGTATAAAATACAAAGCCTTACAAACGTACCCGGGAGTGTATTCAATAAACATTTTGCGTAACAAAGTTTCGGACCCTTTCACGGTCGCTTTTGTTCCGGATAACCGGAAAGGGATAACCGGATGGTGTGAGGCACGACCCATGAATGTTATCATACTGTTATGTATTGCCCTTCTTTATTTACGGCGTATTGAAAATCAAATAAATTTAGAGCGGCATTTCAAAACGATTGTTTTGTTTTATTGGTGAAATGTATGGCCTGTAATCTTACCTGATTAAAAATGATGATAGGTTTTTTGTTCAGTGTTAATCTTAGGAACGACTGGTCCGATTTGAAAAATCCTTTCATTGTCAGATAGCCCATTTATCAAGGAAGGCTTTAGGGTATATATCATCATGCTAAGTTCAATAGGAGTAGAGCACTAGTAAAGAATGTTTCAAAATCAGGGTATCGTTTTCGTTTTTAGAGCTTCCGCTGCGTTTTCTGCATAAACGGTTAAGTTTACGCAAAAATAATGTATTACGAAATGATTACCCTTTAAAAGTGCTATAAAAAAGTTATTAGCAGTATATATCTATCTTTTAAAATTAGCTGACGGTTGCCTAACCAAATACCAAATTTGTCCTCTAATGTCTCTCTTATTAGGTGCACACACTTCCCATATTCCCCTGAGAATAGTAATTACTCTAGTAGGTTAGTAAATTTACAATAATCTACAAAGAAATTCGAGGATACAATTAATTCACAAAAGGTAAAGATAATAAAACTCCGCCCTTCACCCTTTTAATAAAACGAAAGCCCCGTTTGAATAAATTCTTTATGATAAAACCTTAATAAAATAAACACGACGAGGCTTTAAATCACTTATTTAATAAATCAAGTAATTTGGAAAGCAATGAAGTTGTATAAAATACTGGATGTAACCACGACTTTGTTCTTGTAACATTTATTACCTGTTGCCCGCATCATCGTCTGAGTAGAATGAGAATTCGATTCTAAAATACACAACTATATAGTTGATGTCTTAACTTTACCTTCACGTCATTCTTGATTTATAAACTTAATATGAATTTATCAGAAAGTTGTTATTAATATCGTAAAACTTAGTAAAAAACGTAATGTTTGTCTAAACTAGTTTTTACATATAAACTACTGGACCGATTTCAAACATTTATTCATCATTAGAGAGCTGCATTTTCACTGAGCGACATAGCTTATATTATTTTCTCTAAAAAAATAGGGTTCCCTAATGAGAATGGGTAAATGTAATCCTAGGTGTGTTAAAATTATTATATTGAAAATAGAAAAAAATGTTCTACAATACAAGTATCTACAAAAATTACCGAGATATATCTAACTACTGTTTCTTTTAACGCTGGGAAATCCTCGTGCATACCTAGAATACTCGGGAGGATGTTCCAGGGTATGCCGGACTCATACTGGCTAAAACCCAGCGGTGCTCCTACATCACTCGGAGATTTTTTTTTTTTTTTTATTGCTGACAGATTAGCGCTTGACTGTGATCTCACCTGATGGTAAGTGATGATACAGTCTAAGATGGAAGCGCGCTAATCTGTTAAGAGGCGATATACCCCTTACGGTTTCTACACAGCATCGTACCGGAACACAAATCTCTTTGTTTGGCGGTACGTTTTTGCTGGTAGGGTGGTAACTAGCCACGGCCGAAGCCTCCCACCAGTCCAGACTCAGACAAATTAGAAAATACAATTTCCTAAATTCGTCCTACCGGGGATCGAACCCGGGACCTCCGCTAGCAAAGCAAATACTCGCAAAAAGATGTGGTCACGAGAATGCAACTGACAGACATACGGAACCCCGTCAGCGATGTACCTGCTTAGGCCCAACTCGGTCAATGACCAAAACTAACTCCAAAGATGGATTGCCTGGAGCACCTAGCAAGCCACCAACCACCTCGCGGGACCTCTCTTTGTTGAGCAACGGACCCCGCTTCCGTTACCCAAAGGTCATCACTAAGGAGGGAGACGGCGATCGTGGGCATCTCTCCTCCTTCCCGGCCTTCTGCGAACGGTCGAAGTGATCACGTTCCCCTCCATATATCCCACTACTGTAGTTATGCCACTACAACTACCTATTTACATTTTAAAAGTTAATAAATGTGTCGACAATAATCAAATCATATATTTCATACCTCTGTATTAATCTTTATCCTATTAAGTGTTTTAATTTTATTAAAGGCCGTTTCAATACCTATAAAATATTAAAATCGGATATTTCATTGAAAAGATATAACGAATATAAAATGTCAATGTAAAGAAATCTGTAGCGACGCTTATAACTGGGTCTGCGACTGGTGAGTTAGCTCATATTCCAAGGATACCAATGAAACCCACCGATATGTGTATTCAGTTTTTATTTTTATCAAGCTAAATCAAAAAATTGCAATATTTGTAGAGGATTTTCAAATTGGCTAATGTCGGATATTCTACGTAAATGATGTTACGAATTTAATAATGTATTAGTTACATATATATTCATTGTAAAGTAATATCCGCATATTGATTAGATTATGAATGTAGTATGGAAGTATTTAAAAATAAGTGAAACCGGGGCATTGCTGGTGTATGATATAAAGGCTTCCTTTCTTAATCAAATGGTACTTGTCGACAAGAATTTAATAATTTTCTTTTTCAGTATAAACACACATTCCTCGATAAAGGCTTTTTGGATATAAACTTACAAGTAACAACTTTAACGTATTTTACTTGTATAAGCTGTAGAATAGTGATAAATGGATGAATTAGTTAAAGAGTTAGTAAGTCAGATTACAAGATTAACAAATCCTCACTTATTTTCTACTATATTATTCAATTAAACGAAAATTTCGCTGGATTATATTTAGTCTGGAGGTATTAAGGGATTTAATTAAACAACTTTTATGGAGGTGCTTTTACATAAGCTTTCAACAAGTACATCGGTGATTGTTAATTCATGTTAGATACGATGTAATTGATTGTGAAATAACAAGTAAAGTTGGTAGCTTTTAAAGTTTAATTTAATAAAGTTTCTTTTGTTAGAAGTTTGTATTGTTCGCAAGATGGGATTTAAAACATCTATAACAATAGCACTCGTCGTTGTCGTTGCTTTAACCGATGGAAGTCCACTGCTGGACACGTAATGATGTCCACAAGGCCCAATCTTGCGCCGCCTGGCTCCAGCGGCTACCGATGACCCTCTTTATGTTGTTCGTCCACCTTTTGGGGGGTCTCCCTAAACTGCGCCGCCCTGTGCGGGGCCGCCACTCCAGCACCTTCGGACCCCAACGTCCATCAGTCCATCGGACTATGTGCCCCGCCCATTGCCACTTCAGGTTCGCGATTCGTAGGGCTATGTCGGTGACTTTGGTTCTGCTACGAATCTCCTCATTTCTGATTTGGTCACGTAGAGAAACTACGAGCATAGCCCTCTCCATCGCACGCTGAATAACTCTGAGCTTTCGTATGAGGCCCATAGTCAGCGACTATGTTTCAGAGCCCTTTGTCATCACTGGCAACAAGCACAACAGCACTAGTTGCCTTCAAAGTTACCCATAAAGTTCTCGAACTCGTACGAATATAGAGAAAACTCGTTCTTCGTAATCGTTTACGTTGCGACGCGAGTAAGTAAGTAAGTAAGTAGCAGCCCATTAACGTCCCACTGCTGGGCACAGGCCTCCTCCCTCATATGAGAGAGGGTTTTTAGAGCATAGACCCACCACGCTGCTCCACTGCGGATTGGCAGGCATAGTACACAAGTGCACTCTCTATTCCTTCACTCTCATAGTCCGGTGTAACGGAAATCCGACACGACCGGAGAGAGATCAGGCGCAGGACCGACGGCTTAACGTGCTCTCCGAGGCACGGGGGTGGATCACACCGCCAACTTCCCAACTTCGGGCAAATATTGAGAAAATCTTAATAGAAAACACAATATCGATTTCGAATTGGCCCGACCTAGGACTCGAACCCAGGACCTCATGTCTGTAGCCGAACACTGCGACGCGAGTATCTATTATAAATTTCACGCCAATCGGATATATAGACTCGGAAATTTCGTGATGATTGAGTGACATGTCGCCTTTATATATATTATGACTATATCAAACTTTTTGCATTTATTTTTCTAAATATTAAATAATAAGTAGGAAAAGTCCTCATAAAGACAACAGAAGTTTTTCCAAACACCGTAACAGTCTTTTAAATCAATCCGAACTGTCTGAATCTGCCTTCAACGCGACACACTCACCGTTAGTAACGGTCACCTTGTAACAGATGTTACTCTTAAGCATATTCTGTTACGACAGTTACCGAAAAGCGAAATAGATATTATTACAAAAAGAAAACGATGCTTATATTTCTGATTGCACGAGTTGAGACAGAACTATCGTATCATGTAAACTAGTAGTGGACATGGGCAATGTTCTTCAAATCAGCCTTGTCGTAGTTCATAGGGGCAGTTTAAGGAATAATGAACCAAACAACTTTTATCAATAACCTAAAAAAGAGAACCTTTTCGCGACGAACAGTTAAGCACGGCAATATGATGTTCTCATTAGCAAAGCGCTGATTTTCAGCTTTATCCCAGTGAGGCCACGGACATTTACGATACTACAAATATAAATTGAATATACATCATTGTGTTACTAAAGGAATCATAAACATTTTTACGAAATGTAGTATGTAACTCTCATATTTAGTCTCATTTATATATAAGTAAATAAAATCATATTAATTAATCACGTAAGCTCCAAAGCTGCAGGCGTAAAAAATGTCCTATTTAAAATCTGTGTAAAAAGTGAATTATATTCACTGGCAGTGAGCTAATGCGGTTTCAGAGAGCTTAACTCTGTTCCACCATAAATCAGTTTATATTGCATTTATTTTGTAATTTAATAAACTTGCAGGCAACACAAAGTGCTTTCGTGCTGTAAAAGCTGTAACTAAGTCTTAGTATTTTATCGCCTTTAGGTATTTATTTGTTTGTCAAAAAGAAAAACGAATATTTACATCGAAACAGAGATCGATGGCGAAGTTTTTTTTGAAACCACTGAGACCGACAAGTTTTGAAAAGAAAATTATACATCTGAAATAAAAATAAACTTTACAAACCAAGGTATTTATAGACTACTAGCTGTGCCCGCGACTTCGTCTGCGTGGAATAATATTACTGGGTTAATTTTGAAGACTTGGGCTATAAATACTTTAATGAACTATTAGCAGTTTCACTTCAAAGAGCTTATTGTCCTTTCTGAGGCTGTAAACTGTCTTTGTATCGAATTTCATTCAAATCAGTTCAGTAGTTTTAGCGTGAAAACTCGACAAATAGATAAACTTTCGCATTTATAATATTAGAAAGAAATGTTATTTTACAACGTTAAGGGTAAAACTTCTACAAAATTTGAATGTTATATTCATTTATGTCAAATCAACAGCCTAAAAGATAAGTCTCAAACTTTTAGCTTAAAAAATTACGACAATTCCATCCCTTAAAACTATTTTTTCTCATTAAAAAGCCCAAGTCCTTCCTCGGGCTGACTGTGTGATAAATTTCATTTTGATCGGTTCCATAGTTTTACCAAATAAGCGCGATAGACAGACAGAATTAATTTCGCTTTATAATATTAGTAAGTATTTATAAGTTTCGTATAAAATTAAAATAATACATACAGAATCACACTTCATTCCCATTTTTATTTCTCCCGACAGGAAAATCCTCATGGATACCCAGAGCATCACGGGGGGCATATTCTGGGTTATGCCGGACTTTTACCGGCTAAAAACCTGTCGGTATCGGTCCTCCGCGTCGCCTTGTGACGGGGCCGCGGGAAGGGCACGACAATGCTCGCCCGCAGCGACCCGACGGCAATGCCCGTTGATTTGAAGGCCTTCTTTATTTTATTAAACTACTTTAGTAGGATGGCATGTCTGGAGCACCGGCACGCTGTCCTCAAACTTAGGGACTTCTCTGTCAGGCAACAGACCCCGTATCTGCTGCCCAGAGGTTATCCCTAGGGGGAAAGACGACGGTCCTGGGCCGCCCGTCTGCGTCCGACCCTGCGCATGCGAATGGCGGGAGAGGCTACGTCCTGCTCCCTCAGCCGCACTACCGCTCTCCAGCGATCTTCATTGCCCAAAATAGCTTTAACTACAGCAGGCAACGTGAGGTCAACACATCCAATAGAAGCCACGAGAGCGGCTCTCTTGTCCGTCCAACGTGGGCACGTCACCAATGTATGTTCTGCCGTGTCAATGGCGAAACCACACTCGTGACACTCGTCAGTCAGCTCGCGGCCTACTACTTCACACAGGTACTTGCCGAAACAGCCGTGTCCTTAAAAGACCTGTGTGCGGTGGAAAGTCATCATGCCGTGTGTTCGGCCCACCCATTGACCAAGCACAGGCTGTATAACTTCAATGGTTAGCCGACCGGCTGTCGGCTCCCGAAGTTTATTTCGCCACTTTGTGAGTATGGTAAATCTTAACAAACTCAGCTGCCTCCTCACTTCATCCGGTGCAGCATATTCTCCCCGTAGTTGGGCATTCTTTCTGTGCCGATGCGACTTCCGCCTCCAGATCCCAAGGCGGTGTGCCAGCCAAAAGACACGCTGCTTCGCAAGATACGGTGCAATATCCCCGAATGACTCTAACGGCCATCACCCTTTGCGCTCTGCGCAGAAGGGCTCGAGACTGGGCAGAGAGGTCACTCGCCCAAATGGGCGCTGCATACAGCGCCATTGAGCGCACTACCCCCGTGTACAAGCGTCGGCAGCCCATGTTCGGACTTCCCACATTTGGTAGAAGCTTGCTCAAGGCTCCTGCAGTCCTAATCAATCCCCATCAGCCATCAAGGACGAGTCCAAGGTACTTCATCGTACCCTTAATGAAAACACAGGGCCTCAGTTTTGTTCAGGGCAACCTCCAACCCCAAGCGTCGGATGCGTGCCACGACTTGCGTCACGCCAGCCGTAGCCAAAATGCGTGCCTCCCTTAAGGTTTTGCCACGAGCCATCACGAGTGTATCGTCGGCGTAACAAATTACGTCGACTCCGCCTAAGTTTACACCACATAGCATCGAATCATAGCCNTCCGAAGATACGACCGTATAACCTTCTGCAGATAGTTGGGAACTGAATGAAATCTCAACGCCTTCACTCCCATAGCTTAACCTAAGCTCACCTACCCCTATGGGTAGGCAGAGACCACATCCTTCCGTTTGCCACGATCCTTGCATATCTCCTTCGCTTCTTTCATTCTCATTAATCCTTTCATACAAGTTCGTGGTTTCAGAGTACTCTTGAGCTGGCCCTTATTTAAAATGTCCTGGATTTGGTCCAGAAACGCTCGTAAAAATAACCTGAATTAATTTTAAAATATCTTTTACCAACTGAAAGATCTAAAACCTGGCTGTGTTTGGTAATTGTTTAATGTAAATAAAATACAATAACACAATTACTGTACGAAATACAATTACAATAACTAGTACAATGGGGTGTGGCTGTGTTATCGACACGGCCGTTTGTTGTACGTAAATACGACTCGTAACTGGTAATAGTTTCTATTAAAAATATTGTTGTTACTTAGAGTCGTAAATTCTATAATCTTTAAGCTATTCAGTGGTGTAACTGAATTCCGGATGGAGGTGATAGATTTATAGATAAAACACCAAACAGTATTGCCAGATTTTGTTATCATTCGTTTTTTTTAATTACCTGCCTATGGATGCGATTTTAAAGACGTATTCACGCTAAAAACATATGATTTTCTTCTTATTGATACAAAAAAAAAATAGTCCAAAAAATTGATGTAATTACATTAATTTCCTATAAAAGGATGTCAACAGATGAAAAATGTAAACAAATCAAACTATTCTTTACATAAACTGTGGTGTCACTTGACAGATTGACATAACGTCAAAAAAATTCAATTTACGTAAACATAACAAATATGCTGATAAATTTAAAGAAATTTCAATTCAATTATAAATATCAGAGAAACAAAAAAGGTCTAAAATTGCAACTTTAAAAATTGCATACACAAGAAAAGATGTCCAAAAACAAAATTGAAGGTGGAATGAGGACCATAACGATATCCTTGGAGACACCGCTAACACAGACTTACATGGTACACGCAGCTTTACTTGCTGTTAAACTGTTAGCCCTTAGCCCCTTGGCAGCTATGACATGGGTGAATAAAGGGATTTTTCCCAACACGGATATCGTAAGAAGGGCATATCTGTCCGAACTTAAGAATTTAGCACCATTCTGGATAGTCGGAGCCTTATATCTTACAACAACCCCGCCTATACATTTGGGAATAAGCCTGTTCCGTATTTATAGCCTGGCAAGGTTAATTATGATTTTTGGATACGCAACTAAGCCAGTCCCTGCTGCTATATCAGATTTAGCCTTAATCACTTCGTATATGATAACCTTTTACATGGCAGTCTGGGTGATTTATTATTACAGGAAGGCTTTATAATAAATTTGATGACAATTTCAATAAATCGTGTTTATGGTGTGATAATTTATTTTTCATTTGCTACTTATTTCTGAATATAGGCAATGTTTATAATTAGCGGTCTTTTTTTACTATTCAATTACCACTTTTAGTTCACTCTCTCCATATTTATTATATTTATCATAATCTAATTTTAAATCGTTATTAATATACTTTTTTCTTACCCGCAGTGAAAAACGTGGTGAGTGTATGCCCTAAACAACTTTGTCTCCTATGAGATACATTCATAAATAGCATCATGCCTCATTCCTATAGGGATAGGCAGATACCACGTCCTTCCATATGCCACGATCCTTGCATATCTCCTTCGCGTCTTTCATTCTCATTAAACATTTCATACACGTTCATCAACTTAGAGTACTCTTGAACTGGCCCTTCTTTATAATGTCCTGGATTTGGTCCAGGAATGTTCGCCTTGGTCTTCCCCTTCCAGCTTTCCCATTCACCCTTGACTCATAAATCCTTTTTGTCAGTCTCCTCTTATTCATATTTTTACGTGAATCTAAGCATAACTTTCTCAATTTTAGTCACTACATCTTCTTTTTTCACAACGTTCTTCTATGATGCTTTCTTTTATT
Organism: Elymnias hypermnestra; assembly: GCA_015832385.1. Taxonomy (NCBI): domain Eukaryota; kingdom Metazoa; phylum Arthropoda; class Insecta; order Lepidoptera; family Nymphalidae; genus Elymnias; species Elymnias hypermnestra. The sequence goes on from JACTOM010000934.1 coordinate 8,940,038, forward strand.
TATCCATTCAAGATTTAAAACATTTTTTATATTCACAGTGGATTAAACTTCTTCTTCTTATTCGTTTCACACTTGACAGATCGGTCGTAATCGTGATGAAGTAACGGAGTGGGCAGATGCTATGCGCATGACGACCGCTCGCCATTTTTCCCTGTTCGAGGTCATCCTGCTGCATTCGTTCAATGAACCTCCCAGTACAGCTTTGATGTGATCGGTCCATCGAGTGGGTGACCTCCCACGCGGTCTGATGCCTTCCACTTTTCCTTGAACGACGAGGCATTCGATGGACTGGTTGTCACGCCGAGAAACGTGTCCGAAGAATGTCAGGATTAAACTTATTTACAACGTAATGACTTTAAGAAACTCGTGCTAAATGGTGAAGGAACTTGCTTTTTATTTCTTATTGCTGACAAGTTAGCAATTGACGTTTGCCTAATTTGATGCTAAGTGATGATATAGTATAGATACATAAGCGCTAGCCTGATAAGAACAAGTTTACCTCTTAAAGTTTCTATGCAGCATCGTTGCAAAATTTTGATGTTGATACGTCTTTACTGATAGATTGTAATGGCTTTCCATTAGTCCAGTCTCAGACAAATTAGAAAAAGGAATATCCTAAATTTTTCCAGTCATAAGTCTAGCCCAGGAAGCTTCTGCTATCGAAGCTAGTAGTTAGCCCATTGCGCAAATGATCTAAATATATCAAATCCATGTCACAATATATGACCTCGATGTACGGCAACACTACCTCCTTTCTAGGTTTTCTTTATTTCATTTTGCTGGATTTCGTCCGATTTAAGATTTAGGATAGGTTTCATTTTACATAAAAATCTACCAAAAAGTTATTGTATTTTTTTTAAACCGATAAGTAAGGGTTCTACCGTCAACATAAACATCAAGACGAAGTTGCACAGATCAGCTAGTCTCTTACAAACAGAAGTTAAATACCAAATATAAATAAGAGAAATCGAAGTCCCATTTAGTTATTTACAAAGTATTTTCGATTGTAGCACATAATATAACGACCGAACCAAGACCCTACCAATACATTGGGGAATATGTTCCTATATTTCGGATTTGCACGCAAGCAAAATGATTGTGATATCCCGATACGCCATTAAGTTTATCCTGGAGGCGATATCCGATCTTGTCATGTAATGAATGATAATATTTCTTATGGCTATTCGTATTATTTATTGTTAAGGAAAGACGACTGTATTATTTATTATTAAGAAATAAATGATATATTAAGATCCCACACGTTAACATTCCGCCGGCGGATATTGACCTTTCTAATTTTACAATTGCTGGGATACTCTTGAAATTCATTCCGTATAATGGACAGCCATCAATATTTTTACCTTCTGTAGTCTTTGAATTAAAACTCTCTTCAACTGGTATCAATATTTACGGAAAATTGGGTGAACCAAAGTTGGTTATGTGATGAAAAACCTTGATGACATTAAAAGTGTAGTTTTTGGCCTTAATTAAGTCGGGGTGGGATGGAAATTGCAATGGATTTCAAGATTAAGCCAAAAAGTTTGCGTTTGGTTACTTTATCACTTCCTATCATCTCACCTGATAGGAATTGATAAAGTCTTATTTGGAAGAACGTTAACCTTGGTACGACGTAATTTACCTCTTATGATTTTTACCCAGCATCGACCCGTAGTTGATTTAAGGAAACAAAATTGAAAATATCATTTTGCCTATGCAAGCAAAGCGATTCTCTCACTATTTCGCCAGATAAGACGCCATCAGTCTCAGTCAATCAGACACTCATAATTCCGGTAAAGGTTGAATCGCATTAATGGTTTAGTCAGCTTATTTAGCTACAGATCATGAGGTCCTGTCCTTTTGGTATTTGCCGAAGTTGGAGAGTTGGCGGTGTGCTCCACACGCGTGCCTCAGAGAGCACGTTAAGCCGTCAGTCTTGCGCCAGATCTGTTTTCGATCGTGTCGGGTTGCCGTCATATCCCACTGTGATGTTGAAGGAATAGAGGTTGTACTTGTGATAAAAACATACACTAGTGTACTATGCCTGCCAACCCGCAGTGGAGCAGCGTGGTGGGATTGTCGTCTAAAAACCCTCTCTCCAATGAATGACGCCTGTGCCCAGTCGTGGGTCGTTAATGGGCTGCTACTTACTTACTTATTACATGCTAACATGAGTTAAAAACATGAAATTTCATTTCACTTTTAACCTTTCGCATTTATAAACTGGGTCATATCAAGATGAGATTATCTCGATGTTTGCGTGGAGTAGACAATTTCTCTTCGCAACGTTGAAATATGCAAATAAGTTATGAAGCATTTTATAAGCTGAAATATGATTTAAAAGGATATATTGTTTAAAGCGGATACGACTATTTGGAGACATGTTTAACTGAAGACATTAAACTGTCTAAAAATAGATTATAAAACGACTTGAGTCTTTCAGTGGTTTTAAATATCGTCACTGTATAAGACTAAAAACGTAGGCATTTAATATAGGAGTTATTACAGTCGAATACAGACACTTCTTTAGTCAAAATAAACAAACATCCGTTACAACATAGACTTATACAGCAAAAAATCTAAATACACAATTTTCCTCATCATCATTTTATTGCCCTTAGTCCACTAGGTTTGGTCGGCACAGCATGTTTCCTTTCGCCACTTCACTCTATCCGCTGTCATTTCTACATTCACACCCCTTGCACACATATCCGCTTTCACACAGTTCGTCCACACTTTTTTTGGGTCACCCTATCCCGACCTTGCCACTTACTATCATAGTTAGGGCCCTCTTGCATACATGGCTATCCTATCTTCTCGTGACATTTCCATACCAGAATAACCTTCCACTCCTTAACTTTTCGGTCACTGATGATTCTTTCACACTTCTTCTAATATACATTCCTAATCTTATCTAATTTTGTCACTCCACACATCCATCTCAACATTCGCATCTCCGCTGCATGTAATTTCCTTTCATTCTCCCCTTTGGTGCCCCAGCACTCTAATCCATACAGGATGACAGGTCTTATTATCGTCTTATAAATTTTCCCCTTTAGTTTGAGGGGCATTCTGGCATCGCAAACTGTCCCCGAGACCAGCCGCCACTTCATCCAACCAGCGTTTATCCTGCTAGTAACATCTCGGTCAATGTCGCTCTCGTTTTGGAAGATAGAGCTGAGGTAACGGTAATCGGAGCAGACTTGAAGGGATACACCATCTAATCAAAGAAAAACTGGATGGATCCCCAAAATCACTGAACAGATGTTCTTATTGATATATGATGATTTTGGTCTTATTGATCTTCAACCCTACGCTAAATACACAATTTTAATACAAGATATAAAAACAAACTTGTAATGCCATATTTTTATCTGAAGATGATTCAGAAATCGTAGGCAAAATTATATAAGCAGCACGATGGTCTCGCTAGCGCAGTGATGCGAGTACTCGCTTTGCTAGTAGTGGTCCCGGGTTCGTTCCCGGGAAAAGTAAATTTAGGAAATTGCATTTGCTAATTTGTCTGATTCTCAACTAATGGGAGGCTTCTGCCGTGGCTAGTTACCACGCTACCATTTGCCACTTATCTTGCAAATCTCCTTCGCTTCTTATATTCTCATTAAACCTTTCATACAAATTCGTAGGTTTAGAGTTCCCTTGACCTAGCCCTTATTTAAAATGTCCTGTATTTGGTCCAGAAACGTTCGCCTTGGCCCCTTCTAACTTTCGCATTCACTCTTGACTCATAAATCCTTTTTGTAAGTCTCCTTTCATCCTTTCTCCCTACGTGCCCAAACCACCTAAGCATATCTTTCTCAATTTTAATCACTACATCTTCTTTTATACCACAATGTTCTCTTACCACACTATTTATTACTTTGTCACGCAGTTTCAATCCATTCATACTTCTCTATACTCTCAATGTAGAAACCATTCCATCTTAGACTGTATCGTCACTAATCATCATGTGTGATCTCAGTCAACTCCTAATCTGTCAGCAACAAAAAATAGTGGTTCAGCTAGATATATATAATGAATAAAAGATTAATGAAGCGTACAATGTAGAATCTCAAATCAGTGCGATGAAGACGCGTCAATTGTAACGGAGTTTACACAATTCGTTAGGTATTCAACATCTTAATTCGCTAAGCAAATATCCCCGTTCTGTTCGTATCAATAGCGGTATTGTGCACTAATGAAAATTTCATTACGGAGCTGGGGATCCATTATTGGAATACTGTATTCAAGAAAATGAATTACGATTTGTACAGCGAAAACGGTAATCATTTTCACGCTTTAGAAATAAATTTGTGCGAAACTACAAGCTAGGTAGGTGTTTTTTAATGCTAATTGTTTTTTAATTAACCGCTTTAATCCCCTAAAAGGAATGTGGAAAGCCACATGAGTCACGAGGGTCCATAGTGACCTGACTGAAGTAGGATTTAAAAAAGATAACGCTCTCAACAGAGAAAAGGGACGTCTCATAGTTGAGAGAGCAAACCCTACATACTCGGGAAAAGGCGAGGCCGATGGTGATGATTATGGTGATGTTAATTATGGTGGTGGTGTTGATGATGCCTTAATCCTTGAGTAAGTCTAATGTAAATTTCGAGAAAAGGAAGCTACTATTGATGATGGACCAAAAGCACCAAGGGGTATTAGAAATTTTGCCCGAATATAAAGAAACATGAAATGTTAAGTTTAAAAGTATACTATCCTTAAGTTTGTACATTTCAATGGATCAGTAAAGGCAACAACTGCAATGAACATTTGTTCTCAAATATATTCTAAAACAAGTACACAAATACCTCGTAATTGGGCCGCTTTATGTCACATTTCATTATCCGGCCCTCTTCAATTAAGGTACGTTTTAGATTTAAGGCCTAAAAAGCTATGACGACAAAAAAATCTTTTTCTGTCAATATCTAAATCTTGCCAATTTTGCGCAAGCGCAATTTCCATACACACTCTTTTCTATTTCCTGGTACATACGAGCTTTAATCACTGGAGAATTTGAAGTATTTTCAAGAACGATATAGAGAAAAAGGCAACACAAATAACGTTGGACAATTTTTGAAGTGAAACTTCTATGAACTCCGCGAGAAATGTTCATATTGAGACCAAAAAAGCCGAACCCAGGACCTCATGTCTGTAGTCGAACATGCTAACCACTAGACCAATAAGGCAGTCTCTCTGCCTCATTGGTCGATATTGAGTTTTCTATTAAGATTTTCTCAATATTTGCCCGAAGTTGGGAAGTTGGCGGTGTGATCCACCCCCGTGCCTCGGAGAGCACGTTAAGCCGTCGGTCCTGCGCCTGATCTCTCTCCGGTCGTGTCGGATTTCCGTCACACCGGACTATGAGAGTGAAGGAATAGAGAGTGCACTTGTGTACTATGCCTGCCAATCCGCAGTGGAGCAGCGTGGTGGGTCTATGCTCTAAAAACCCTCTCTCATATGAGGGAGGAGGCCTGTGCCCAGCAGTGGGACGTTAATGGGCTGCTACTTGCTTTGGTAAATACCTGCACCAAATTGTTGAAACACCCGCCTGCCAACAGTGTGGTACTTTAGTCGATACGGCGCACCACACGGTAGCAGTATGCCAGGGTTGGTTTGTGGAAAGACAGCTTTTGGTGCCAATGACGGGTGGGGATTTCTCGCTGGCGAACATCATAAAGTGTATGCTCGCCAGCAATACTAACTAGGGCGCAATTGCCTCTTTCTGTGAGTCGATCATTCTGCAGAAGGAGATACTAAGCAGGGAAAGGGTGGACGCCGCGGATTCCTCTGCTCGCCGACGAAGAAGGCCTGGAAGACGGGGGCGGGGTTTTTCCGCCTCCTTCCTCTATTTTAAATTAAACACAGTTGTGAAGGCAAACGAATCCGGGGTGCCAGAGTGGAATATTTTCTCTGAGCCTCTGGCCCCTCACTAAAGGATCAAGTTTGTTTCGCTGGGTTTTAGTGGATATTCTGGTTATGTCTAGTGAGTCCCACACTCCTAACCGATGACTGTTCGGTTGGGGTGCATAAATGCATTTTCCAGCGTCAAAAAAAACCTGTTAATTGCAGTGCAATAAGTAAGGATCTTTGTTTCTGAATAGTTTTTAAAGTCTTCAGTCGTTGAAATATATAAAATAAAGTTAATATTATTATTTACAATTCGTCATTTGAGATTACAATAAATAAATAAATTTAAATTGTGCAATACGTGCCACTTGGGAAAAAAAATGCAATATCCTAAAATTATAAACTTTAAGCTTCATATTTCTATTTTTTACTCCGATACGAGAATTTTTATAAATGATTTTTTTTCAATAGTGTAATTAAATATCAAAGAGTATAACTTCTACGTAAAACTTGACTCAATTACTCTATTATGCTAATCTGTCATCTTGTTACACGTCAAATACCAATTTGTCAGCTATTTAGGCATGATTCTTATCTGCTATTTACAAGTTATTTACGAGTGGAATTCGGTTTAATATCAACCATGTCTTGCGCAGCGCCTTGCTCTGGTTTGATGCAGAGCTATTTCTTATACTCTGCAATACTTGCTCTAAAACTACTTGCTTTAGCTCCATTAGCTGCATTAGTGTGTCATCCAGAGAAGATACAACGAGCCAATATCAGTGACTTGAAGAATCTGACTCCATTCTGGCTGGTGGCAGCTTTGTATATGACGACATCACCTGATGAGCAAACCGCTTTGAATTTACTCCGGGCCTACGTTGCAGCAAGAATAGTCTCAGCTATGGGTTATATAGTGAAGTTACCAAAGTTTCTTTTGGAGACTGCCTTTTTTCTGTCATTTTCTATAACAAGTTTTATGGGCGGTTGGGTTGTGTATACTTATAGAAAAGCGATTTGATGTGTGAATCTGGGTTCCGTATATTGTAAATGGTGCAAAGACAGTGGATTCAAGTGTTTATTGACCAAAAAACTGTGTAAATCTTTTGATAAGGTTTTTTTGATTTTTATAGAGCAATAAATTATCGTGCTACTTGCTATTTTATTTAATATTGATTACTAAGATTAAATAAATAAATAAATACAATGGCTGTCTTTCTTATTAGATTATATTTGTGAAGAAAGAAATATATTGTTAACGTAATGGTAACTCATTGCTTAACAAACGTTTGCCAGCCGCATTTGACATTGATAGGTGAATCTGGCTTCCGTATATTATAAATGGTGCAAAGTCTATATTATCATGTGTTTATTGGCAAAAAGCCTTTGATAAGTTATTTTTATGTAAAATTATTATTCAGCAATAAATTATCATGCTACTTGGTATTCTATTTAACTTTAGCATATATCAAATTGGTTAGTAAGTGATTAAGTTAATAATTGAATTGGTTGTCTTTTCGTTTATAAAACATTTTCAGTAGGTATAATAAAAATATCAAAATCCTCAAATTTAAGATATTAAACACCGCTTAAATTCGTCTAAATACAATTGAATCAATAATGTATCTTTATAAAATCAGTGCTGTCAAACTAATTGGATTCTTGTACAATTGTGGCTGCAAAACTGTATAGAATGCAATAAAATATAAATTATTATATACCTCTAACTTAAGTCATTTATATACTATCACTCATTCATCTAAGCTAATATTTAAAAAAAACATTAGTATTTTGTATATAAGTATGAATGTATGTTTGTAATACTTTTCACACAAAAACTAATGGACCGATTTCAAAAAAATTTCCACCATTAGAAAGCTGTATTTCCACTTATATATTACCTTCTCAAAAAAATAGATATTCCTTATGTAACCCAAAGTGTGAAAAAATTGTCACAAAAAAAATCTGTCACCGCGTTCACTGAGGAAACTATTGACGATAGAACAAAAATATATTAAACAATATTATAGAACGTATTAATATCTACAATAAAGTCTTTAACATCATATGTCCAAGTACTATAGTTATGCCACTATAACTACTTTTACCTTTTGAAAGTTAATAAAAGTTCTAAAAATAATCAAACCGTATTATTCATACATCTGTATTAATCGTGTCAATGTCTGTAGAATGCTTCTTAAATTATTAAAATCGGAGATTCTATTCAAAAGGTATAAAAAATTTAAAAATCTCAATGTAAAGTAAATAATGTCTCTTGACTTGAACTCCAGAATGTGAAGTGTTGTGTGCAGGGAAGATCTGCGACAATAAAGTATTACAAATAAAACTCTTCACTAATATTGTACAAGAAAGTTTTGCATTTTGAATTATTGTTTTTATTTAGAAAATTCATTACCTTTAGAATATTTTCAAATTAATGTCGGACAATCTACGTAAATGATGTTGTGAATTTAAAAATTTATTAGTTAGATATATATTTGTTGTAAAGTGAAATGTGTATATTGATTAGATTATGAATGTATCTAATAATCTGTAAGTATTAAAAACTACACAAAATACTGCATTCCAACCTAGACTCCGCCACTTTACTCTCCCAAATAAATATTAATATAAGAATTTCAAGTCGTAGGTCAAACAATATATTTCCACTAGTTGTCTTTAAAAACAATACCTCTTACTACAACCCTATAGTCAGGATGTGTCGGTCATATAGCCAGTTCGCTAATTCAGATCTCGACATTTTTAACGCTAGATTCTCAGTTTTCTATAATAGGCTTGTTAGGCTTTGTAGTTGAATTGATTGAATATCTTGATTATATTAATTTAATTACAAGGTTTGATGACCTCGTTATAGAAAACTGACTAACATCACTAAACTAATATTTATAACCCATAGAAACTAAAATTAATAAACTAACACTTATCTACTAATACTTAAACTTATGAATTTTATAACTGCTTCGTAAAAAATTAAAAACAACAATGTTATGCTGTGCGACCATATAGGGTCTCAATAAGGTCTATACTTTAATATATTATTACTTAAGAATATATACATATTGTGATCTGTTTTGGTTGCCTTAATAAATAAATAAATAAACTAAGTAAAAGTTTACCAACTTACAACAAAAATAAATTTATAGTCCGACTTAGTATATTTTCCACTGCCACTTGATAGTTATATATGCGGGTGAAGCCACAATGCATTGCTAGTAATTAAATAGTTTTAAACAATATGAAAATTATCAATCTGTCAATATAAGAATTCCACAAAAAATTACTTATTACCATTTTATTAAAACTAAGCATGATACTCAATGTTTCCAACAGAAATGTCAACAAATCTCCTGATTAAAATGGAAGATTTGACTTTTGGAGTGAAAGCAAATGTCTGAAAGGTCAAGAGCCACTTCGCATAGTTTACACAAAAGTACCGCTTCAATGTAGCGCTATATTCAAAAGGTTCTATAATTAGATTCTAAAGCAACCAGCAATAATTATTATGGACAATTCCAGACATTTTACACTTTTTTCAATTTCTTCGAGGCTTCGGTAGTGGTTAATTATAACCTTAACAGCGAAGACATTCTGCCAAGGAAGAACTGCGGTTGAGTTTGCTCTCAGGTACCATAATGTTCTTTTTGAAAGAGATGAATTTATGACGAATTGAAAAATTTTGATAGATTTTGTATACTTAGGATCTAAATTTACAAAAGATGGAACATGTGAAAGTGATATTGAAAGGAGAGTGAATGCAGGGAATACGAGTACACAGATGGTGTCTCAAAGGGCCAGACTGGCTATGCATAAAGGAGTACTGGTGCCAACACTCATCTATATGGTAGTGAAAGTTGAATGTGGCCGTAGAAGCATAAAAGTAAAATAAATGTGGTAGAGATGAGAGCATTGAGAAGTATTAGTGGATTAAAACTGAGTGACAAAATAAGAAATCCTGTTATAAGAGAATGCGGTGGTATAAAAGAAGATGTAGTGACTAAAATTGAGAAAGGTATGCTTAGATGGTTTGAGCTCGTAGAGAGAATGAATGAAATGAGACTGACAAAATAGATTTATGAGTCAAGAGTGAATGCGAAAGTTGGAAGGGGAAGACCAAGGCGAACGTTCCTGGACTAAATTCAGGACATTTTAAATATGGACCAGGTCAAGAGTACTCGAAACTGACGAACTTGTACGAGAGATTGAGAATGAAAGAAGCGAAGGAGATATCCCAGGATCATGGCCAGTGGAAGGACGTGGTCTCTGCCTACCCCGAAGGGAATGAGGCATGATGCTATATATGTTTGTATATACTGTTCTATTTTACTGATTTTGTATAAATTTTTATCAGCTTCACATTAGATAATATTTGCGTAGAAAGAAATAAATCTATAAAGTAGAGTAAAATATATAATTTTAATAAAAAAAATTAATATATAAAAGCCCACGGAACGCTAACTCATTGCTTAGCGAACGTTTGCCGTCTGCATTTGATATACGCCGCTTTGGCGGCAATTCTCACTGCGACACTAGGTGACACTCTACAAAACTTGCATCTGCCGCATATTCTCTTATGCGAGCGTAGTGTTCGCTCACGTTCCTACATCCCTGCTGGTTCGAGTCCAGACGCTGCAGAACAAATTCATGCGCATAGCCACAGGCGCCCGGTGGTTCATGCGCAACGTCGATCTCCACAGAGATCTCGACCTCGCAACGGTCAACAACTATTTTAAAACGCTTACCGTAGACTACTTCAAGAGAGCCATCATTCACCCCAACCCTCTCATTAGAAAGGCCGCCTCTTATGGGATCAGGCTAAATATCTCGCCTAGGAAGAGGCGTCACAGCGTCTTCGCCAGCGAAGACGACGTGCCTGCTATCTGATGCATCCCAGCCGCGGCCCCCAGTCGCGGACCCATGGGCGTCAAGACTAAGCACCTGTCCGATTCTCCTTTTCACCAGCAGCAAACGTTGCTCTAAGCCTAAGTCCGAGCCTCGCAGGAGGCGCCCTTAGAGCAAAGTTTCCCCCACGACGCAGCTGGGCCCTTCTACGGGCCCACCCTTCGGCCGTGCTTCTGCGCTCGCTACCCCTCTCGGTTACGCTGTCAAAGCCAGTAAGGCTAACAGCAACTATACGTCGAAAAAAAAGGCAATTTACAAGAATTTCGGGATTCCGAAGCGACAACAGGTAAGCGTCATCTAGTAAGTAAAATATGTAAGTTTTCTTTTATTTTTTCTTAAAATCCGTTTCAATAATAGTGGATCAACATGTACAAAACAGTTGTGGGCTAGGCAGAGGCTTGTAGGAGTTTTTTTTTAACAATTTTAGCTATTTTTTAAATGCTCAATCAAATAATTGTTGTGACAGAAAAGCTACGCGAAAATTGACATTTTGATATTTTGAGTATTTAAGTGTAAAGACTTTTTTACACTTAAATACTCAAAAGTTCTCCAATTTTTTTATCTCTTTGTCGGAGCTAATCTTAGATCCGTTTTAATCGATTTGGACGCGACTTTCAAAGGAAGGATTACGGACTTCGTTTTAAGTGGCTTAAGATTTTCCGGGTATAACAAAGATTTTACAGAAAATTTTAAATTAATACCATCAAATCAACAGAATTAAAGAAGACAAAGATTCTATTTTCTGCTTGTTTATTGTATAATCTATATGAGAAGCGTTAGTTTGATATACTTCTAGCTAATTCGAGCGTCTCTGCCCGAGACTAAAAAATGTTATAGATAGACAAGTACGACTTACAATCTAAAGAGACGAGGGTTCCTTCGAGCCCTGTTCTGAGAAGTCAAAGTCAGAGAAAGTCAAAAAATCTTTATTCAACTACTTGAATAAAGACGATTCAAAGGTGCTGTAATAGGCCTACGCCTATTACAGCACCTTTGAATCGTCAAATATAGTTTTTTTTCGTATATTATTTAAATGAATGACAACAATAAAGAACGACTTGTAATCTAAAGATACAAGGGATCTTTTGCTGTGATCTGATCTGAGAAGAGCCCACAGTAAACTAAGTCGGATGTACGTTTTTTTTGTCATTATCATTATAATATATGTCGCATTTTTTAATTACTTTATGCGGTGATAGTCTACAGTAGGTAAATTTACACCCCCGCAAATCCCCTTGCCGGCAGAATTTTGCGAAAATCCGTTCTTACCTGACCTCTACTCCGCGAAAAGAATATTTCTACTGAATTTCAAGTCTCTACTTCTTATGGTTCCAGAGATATCGTGATTAGTTAATAGATACTTGAAATAATCTATATATATATATATATATATATAATGAGTTTTAACTAAGAGCACTATATTTTCTATTCAAATATCTTCTTCCGGATACGACATGAATCTGATATTTCCAATTAAGTTGTAAAAAAAAAATCCCACAATAAATGCGCTCTGAATTTTAATACATTTTAATTTGATCGACGCAGCTTTGGCCGAAGTTGTTTGTAAGTAGAATTAAGATTTCTTTGAATTGAGGGCAGCGATTCGATATTCCACTCTTTTATATTCAGTTCCCGTAATCTCTCTTCGGTTAACTTAAATCGTAGACATTAAAAATGACTCTGTCGGATTAGCATTTCAATTTGGCTTTGAGTTTTTATATATCTACCTAAAAATGGAAACCAAGGGCACCCTTTTAGATGTGAAAGCTTCTTTTTAGCAATTCGTTTTGCAGATATTAGGTGTATCGCTATATCTTTGGATATGGATACTAAAAGGACTAAGCCGAAGCCTTTTATTATATTTTTAGGTTAACGCTTAACTGTGATCACACCAGATAATACAGTCTAAGATTGAAGCTCGCTGTCGCCTGCCCCTTCCCGCACGGACGTTTTAGCGTTGATTGCCCCGCGGTTCGAATGATGCAAGTGGCTCTTAGGACTTAAATATTCATGAAAGACTGCCAAATGATATGATTTTTTTATTTGCTATCAGTTAGACTATACAATTTTATCTTGAATTTATTAAATTAAGGCTCAGGTGTGGCGTCATGTTGCGCTAAACTTTGAGATAGCGAAAAAAGTCCGTCTTGTATTTATAGGCTCATATCTTAAAATTTAAAACTTACCTCAAGGGTTATCATTGTTATTCACGTCACTTATATAATGTAAAATTCAAATAATTACTAATAAAGAGTCACAGTTTACAGAATACGACAAACTACTTAATAACCTTCGACACGACACACGCACCGTTAGTAACTAGTCTATTTTTGTTTTTACTGTTTTCTGGTGTTATCTCAACGCATATTTGTTACGACAGTTACCGAGAAGCGAAATAGATCATAAACATCATGATTTACAATGAAAGACATGCTTATATTACCGATTGCCCGAGTTGAGACAGAACTATAGAATCATGTTAAAGTTGACACCGGCAATTTAACGGCTAGTGAAGAAATTACTCGCCTCAATACAGCAGCGAGGTCATGGAAATGCATCTGATATTTATATAATAACGTCCCCTTTATTTAATTGCAGTTTTAATCAGCAGAGATGTGTGAAATCTACATCACACTCTTTTCTTCACAGTCTCTACCAGTCAAGATTAATAGAATAACAGTACTAGACTAGAGAAAGATCCGACGCAGGGTTATCACAAACTGTAGCTGAACAAACTATCATGCAGAAAATAATATTTTACGAAGTTGGAGATGACTGTTTTAAAATGTTTACAAGCAAACAACAAACTACTCCCTTTTAATAAAATTACAAGACCAGTCGTGAGTGAATTTTTATAACGTCACGTACACAACTTTTGAATAGCGAGAAGCATAAATTATATTTATTTTTGTACGTGATATTGTAAACGGCTGTGATTAATTATTATAATTTATGCGGTGACAAACTTTGAATACTAGATATAACTTTCAGAATTAGTGACTTAGAAACTACAATAATCTTCTTAATATAAGATGGCACGTATCGAACGAACGATTTCCACGTAATATTTTTATTTTGGTTTGGTTAATAATTTAGGCTAATTATTTTACAAATATGATACGTACGTATAAATACTGTAATGAGATGTTTGCTGTATTTCACTGAAAAGGGCTACCTTTCTGAGGCTCTAGACTATTTGTATACCAAATTAAATTGAATTAGGTTCAATAGTTTTACGTGAAAGACAGACAGAGTCACTCTCACATTTATAATATTAGTAAGGAAAAGGATTGTTATTTTACACTCGAGGGTAAAACTTTACATAATTTGAATATCATAAGTGTTTATATCGAAAGAAAATCACTAAAAATAAGTTTCAACCTGCTAGCTCTCAAAATGACGATACTTTTATCTCTTACAACAATTTTTTCGCATTAAAAAGTAGCCTCCTCCTCAGGCTTTACAATATGTATGTATCAGACAGAAAAACTGAGTTACTTTTGCATTTATAATATAAGTAAGGGTTGGCAAATACGTGAATTCATACTTGGCCTTTTATATATGTCGGATAATAGGAGAGAAGAAGGAAGCATGAAGCTTAGGGGCGTAGGGTTCTCCGCTGACATCGTCATTAATGACATCCATAATTTTCATTTCCATACTGTGGACGTTTGTTGGGTAATGTTGGTGCAATCAAACACTTAACTAATTAAGATTATAATGTTCAATCACTTAATGTTCCCGATATCAATCCACACAAAAACATTAACAATAATAGCTAATAACGCGACAGTTTCAAAAGTCGACCGCTCTGGCCGACCGTTACCCAAGAACTATCTAGAGACGCGCCGGACTGCCACTTATTGACTCTGATAGATAGATGGCGCCAGGCTTTGCACACGGACCAGCGATCCACAGACGATTGAACTCCGACGTATATATGTAAGCTATAAAATAGACAAGTGTCCCCCATTTCGCGAATGATGTGTGAAGAAACGCATTTATCTATTTGATAAACAAATTTCAACGAAAGTAGTCGAAAAAAAATAAAGAATATACATATGTGCATTTTAACTGTATAATATGTAGTTTTGTTATATAAAAAATGAACCACGTTGGATAAAACCAGCAAAGCAAAACCTCCTTCTTGTCTTGACATGGCATCATCTACCTCATCATACTGAGCTTTCATCACTGAGCATTTCATTTGGTGTATGCTTACCTTCAATACTGATTTGCATTATAATCGATACAATATAGCAATCATTTAATTAATTTTAACTGTGTAATCCGTATTTCTTGACATAAAATTTTAAAAATTTTGGTGCACTAGACCTGTCTGCGAATGCATATTTTATCAGTTATAAATTCATAAAAGACTGACTTCCTCTTTGGTTTCATAAGTGATATTCAACAAAAGCTACCAGAGCCAAATGTATCAGCGATCATCTGACTTCCATTACGTAGATAAAAAGGTTCTATGGGGCTTCAGTGCATATTCTGGTACAGCCTGCAAATCATACACTTCTCGATAGAGGTTATATTTCATCAGAAAAAGCCTTAACAAATAAAACCTTTTTTCGGTGATAAATGCTTTCATCTACCCCCATTGAATACAAAAACCTTAAAATCTTGAGTGATGGGGCTCGCTGCAGTACCAGAATACCCATTAAAACTAGAGGGTCCATTTTACATTCCACACTAGTGACTCTGATGAAAAGCTAATGCAATACCACGTGTTCACACTTATCTTATATCTTTATACTCATAGGAGAGTATATGTAGAGAACGTAAACATCTATCTATGCTCGTCAATGAGAAGTTATAGCCCAATTTTTCTAATATACAAATCTTATTACTTAAGAATGAATGAATTACTCATCAAATTTTTACTCTACGCTTATGATCAAGTAACCCTTGCGTCATCCGCTAATGATCTACAGGAGATGCTAAATATTATGAATGAAGCTTTGAAAGGGAAAGGAATGAAAGTGAATGTAAACAAAACGAAAGTTATGCTTTTTGAACAAGATGAATCTATAATGAATGGCAATATTTTGATAGATGGGGAACAAGTGGAAGAGGTGAAAGAATTTGTATACTTGGGATCTAAATTTACAAAAGATGTTCCATACATGTTCCATGTGAAAGTGATATTGAAAGGAGAGTAAATGCAGGGAATATGGTAAATGGTGCTCTGCACGCATTTATGAATAGCCAGATGGTGTCTCAAAGGGCTAGACTGGCTGTGCATGCTGGAGTGTTGGTGCCAACATTTATGTATGGTAGTGAAAGTTGGGTATGGCAGAAGAATCACAAAAGTAAAATAAATGCGGTAGAGATGAGAGCGTTGAGAAGCATGAGTAAATTAAAATTGAGTGACAGTGAGAAATAGTGTGATAAGAGAACGTTGTGGTATAAAAAAGAAGACGTAGTGACTAAAATTGAAAAAGGTATGCTTAGATGGTTTGGGCATGTAGAGAGAATGAATGAAAGGAGACTGACAAAAAGGATTTATGAGTCAAGAGTGAATGCGAAAGTTGGAAG
>JACTOM010000934.1:8957203-9023127 GCA_015832385.1 Elymnias hypermnestra
GACAGAGTGAGAAATAGTGTGATAAGAGAACGTTGTGGTATAAAAGAAGACGTAGTGACTAAAATTGAAAAAGGTATGCTTAGATGGTTTGGGCATGTAGAGAGAATGAATGAAAGGAGACTGACAAAAAGGATTTATGAGTCAAGAGTGAATGCGAAAGTTGGAAGGGGAAGACCAAGGCGAAAGTTCCTGGACCAAATCCAGGACATTTTAAATAACGGCCAGGTCAAGAGTACTCTAAACCGACGAACTCGTATGAAAGGTTTAATGAGATTGAAAGAAGCGAAGGAGATATCCTTGCATATCTATGCAAGGATCGTGGCAAGTGGAAGGATGTTGTCTCTGCCTACCTCTATAGGAATGAGGCGTGATGCTGTGTAAGTATGTATGTATTACTTAAAATGTGCCCTTGTGTCAATTACATAAATATCGTATTAAGTTAATTCAATTATTCAATAATCCATTTATGTGTGTAATATATGACGATGTAATAAGACGTAACACGCTGGATTGCGTGTCCACGTTGCCCTTGGATATGATTTCGTGGCTCATGTTTTTAAATTAGGGACAATACACACATGTCAATGTGCACTACAACTACAATAATACTCGTAAGATGAAAGCCTTTAAGAGAATATATTTCACTGGCAATCCCTTGGATATATGTGGTAATCCATTCTTAATAAACGTCTACGTCGAGAAAGATATGTTTATGTTTAATTCCAAGTCATTCGTGAATTAAATAAATGAATTAAAAGTGCGTACGTAAGTACACATGTCAGAATTGAAACTTCTTTAGCAAACTAATTTATAAGTGTTATTTATATTTATATAAATCTAAAACTTTAGATTTCCGATTTAGAGGGAGGAAAAAAGGAAGATTTTAATAAGGGAAGATTAGGAATTCAACGTATTAATTCAAATAATTTATTGAAATCCCAAACGACTAATTGTAAATAAAAATGCTACGTGTTTTTGTGAATATTAGAAATTATGAATTAAATTTTGTCTATAAAATTATAATTTACAAAAGATTTTATGAAATATTTTTATTTTACATTAATTATTAAATGACGAGTGGCAAATTAAAATGCCACATGTTATTTGTAAATATTAGAATAAAAACGCTGCATTTCGTCGTGACGCCAAAAATTACCTTCATGCGCCTAAAGAAGTTTCACTTCAAAAGATAAAGATAGAAAATAAAGTCTTGCAGATATTTTAAAATTTATCCCACTACCTAATATATCGATAATTATTTTAACCGTTCTAGCCGTTTTTGAGTTATATAAATATTGTAATTAAAACGACTTGTTTGATATATGTATAGATTAAATAGATGCGACTATTTCTATTAATTGTTTCAATTTTTTGTACTTACATGTAGAATTTTCTGAGCAAGTTCTTATCTGTTTAGTGTTAATGGAATATAAAATAACGTTCTATAGGTATTAAAATGTGTATAGCTATTTTAAACTTAATCAAAGAAAATACTTTTCATCAAATAAATACTTTTACTTTCATATTGTTAAAATGTATATACAAATATTGTAAATATTAAATTACACAACGAGAAAGATGTTTATAAAACTTAAATAAAAGATACGCCTTAGCGCGCTTACTAGTGCCAGTAGTATACGTTTGTCAGCCGTACTTTCGGCGTATAAATGGGCCACTTTGGCGCCAAAATTGTCGACCTTTAAAGAGCTCTCCGAAAATTATTTCGAGAGAGCCATCAATCATAGGAACCCACTAGTGGTTAACGCGTCCTCTTATAGGATCCGTCTCAACGTTCCGCCTAGGAAGAGACGGCCTAAATATGTCCTTAACGACCCCGACGATACGATAACTATCGACAATCTACCTTACCAGGTAGGGACAGACACATACACAAGCGTTACACAGCGATTCCGCCGGCGGAGTCGAGGTCCCCGATTTCTGACGTCACCCGGACGTGGACTTCACCCACGTTCCCGGGGGCGCTTCTGATTCTTCCTTTTCAGGTGATGTTTCAGCGATAACGTCGCTCCAAGCCGAGGCTCGGTCTCGCAGGAGACGCCCTTGGAGCGGCGTTTCCCCGGAGAGCGAGCCCTTTTCAGGGCTCGCACTCGAAATGTGGCGGCCTCCTTAAGAGCCCGTCCTCCTCCCGGTTACGCTGTAAAAGCCAGTAGGGCTAACAGCTAAACACAGTTCGAAAAAAAAAAAAAAAACGCCAAAATTGTCACTTGATTCAGTTTCGATTCCGCGCTGGAGACAAATGGACGGCGTCGTTTGGAAGAAGTTTGCGAGTATTTTATTGTTCCTGAATCAGCATTTAGTGAGTGTGAGCCGACGAAGGGGCTCACAAAGTAAATAAAATTTATTTTGTCAGCCCAAAATAATTATTTACACTACAAAGCAATATATAAAAGAGAGAAGTTGCAGAATATCATACGAACAAATGTAATAACTCCCATGTGACTTAAACGACATGGTCTAACGTACTTTAATATCATTTAGAATGTCGTCTACTTTTTTATTCATTTAGTTATTATATAACTGACATACAAACCAAGATAACATACTCAAATTTTTATGGAGCCTACTTTTTATACTGCAATTAGATTTTCTATTCAATACTATACAAGCATACTTTAAAAAAAGGTATTATAATAAGCCGAAAAAAAATTAAATAAATAAACCGTACCCTTCGAATAAAACATATAATGTATTTGTCATTGATTCAAGGTCATTAAAAAGGTCATTAGAAATGACTAAAATCTCGCAGTTGTACATGACAACCATATTATACAAGAATCTTCAAGTTTTTATAAAAGGTCTCATAATATAACTATATTTTTAAAAGAATACGCGATTTTTTGTATTCAAATGACTTTCAAACCTCTATGCTCTTAATAAAGTTATTTTCTTTTCATTATACCTGTAACGAAAATGCCAAAATGCTTTCTGATTAATACGAAATGCGTAATTTAATGGACATGCCTCAAATTTTCGACGCGTGCACGCTTGTTTTATATGTCAAAATAATTGGCATAATTTGTTTTCTTGTTCATCAAAATTTGTGTTTTACTTGATTCAGTAGAACTTATTATCTTTAATTTAATCAAAATATTTTATTTAATTTCGCAGATTTATTGTTTTTGATTGATAATATAGTTTGTGTTTAAAAGTTGTCATAAATAAATGAGTATCTTATTGCTTAGTGACGTAGTCTAAGCATGCGAGCTTTTGATTCAATATCTTACTTATTATACTATACTTATTTGCATTTATCGATTTTTTGATCCCGGTCTAATGTAAAATTGTATACGCACCACGGGACAGAAGTATAGCATTGCCACCCTCGTTTTTCGATATCATGCTATTCTTTCGCAATGGCATAGGAATAGATTGTTTATATACTTGTTCTATGTACTAAAATATGTTTGTGTTAAATGTGATGTTGGCCATGGAAAAGTTGAATAAAAGAATTTTAGAATTGCTTTTACTACTAATCTTGTTCAGAGTATAAAAACGTTTGTTAAAAGTTTAGGACCACGGGGAATCCAACACAAACGTGCTAATGATAAGTACTTTTAAAGCTTTCGGATAAAATGTTTTACGATAAAAGCTCTTTGCAAATATATCGAGCTTACTTAGTGCTATATCAAATTGGTAATTAAGAATCGAATGAAAGGCTATAACTACTACTATTACTATCTCACCTTGTCTTTTCCCTTATTTGTAATAGCTCTTAAGGCATTCCATTTCAAACCATTACGTTCATTGTCTTTGTTTTATTTATTATATTATACGTTTTTAAAATTGGCATTACGTTTTACGGATACCCTTTGACGCCAAGATACTATCTATTAAAATGCAGAACCTCTACTCTAAATATGCCAGGAAAGCTTTTACATTGGGTTTGATTTCCAAGTTCTGTCTCCAGCCTTAAAGTCCGCGGAAGTTTTTACTTTTCCTCTTCGATGAATTTTGATGGTCTAAATGTATAATGATGTCAGGTATATAAAGGATAACTTACCTCTTAAGGGCTCTCTCTTCCACCCTTTAAGATTCGAGAGCTTAGGAAAAACTGTTTCTTTGAAAATAAAATCCAATTGATATAGGTTTACTTCTTGCAGATATAGATTTTCTTATTTATCAGTGTCCTTAAAAATGTAAAAAGAGAAACGATCGCTTCTATATAAAATACTGTATTTAGTAGACAGATCACAACAAATATTAAAGCGAATATAATAAAAAGAAATTTGTAATACCATACTTTAGATAGAAGAAGCTTCAGAAATAATTTCTTAGGTTGAACATATGTATTTTTAATAAGATACCGCTTGACTTTTGGATTTGTCTCTTCATAGTTCTGAGAAGTATATCAAAAACATCCTTTTATAAAAGGCATCTTATAAAGTTGAAGATTATTCAAGCGAGTGAAATCCGCGTTTCGAAAGAGTGGAAGATCCGTAACCAACAGATAAGACTACTGATGATTCAAAAGAGTTGTTTAAGCCTACTTTAATAAAGAATGTTTTTATTTTTAACACAGTTTCCATAATCAAGTAGTATATCAACTACAAACTTCAACTGCCTCATTGGTCTAGTGGTTAGCATGTTCGACTACAGACATGAGTCGAGTCCCGGTTCGGGCCAATTCAAAATCGATATTGAGTTTTCTATTAAGTATTGCCTATAGTACAGGGTAACCTAGTTTAGGCATCAGTGACCAACCATCTTATCTGTATCGTTATATTAAGAAATATTGTATTGATCCATAAATGTTTCAAATAAGTTGTTTACCAATAAATAAAGATTAAAGATTATTAAGACTTTCTCAATATTTGCCCGAAGTTTGGAAGTTGGCGGTGTGATCCACCCCCGTGCCTCGGAGAACACGTTAAGCCGTCGGTCCTGCGTCTGATCTCTCTCCGACCGTGTCGGATTCCCGTCACATCGGACTTTGAGAGTGTAGGTATAAGAGAGTGCACTTGTGTACTATGCCTGCCAATCCGCAGCATGGTGGGTCTATGCTCTAAAAACCCTCGTTCCTCGGAGCGAGGAGGCCTTTTAAGAATTATCTAAACAGTACACTTCATTTTGTACAAAATAAACAAGTTAGAGGCAGTTAGAAGCTAATCCGGCTTCGAGTCATGGGAGATTTGCTTTGCAAAACAGATCGCTTCACCCCTATAAAGGTAAAGTTTTCATGACAAAATCTCAAAGTATCTTCATTACAGGCCAAATTGCTTCAAAAACTGGGACGGGATTTTATTTGTAGCGTTTTTACGGGGTTTTATAGTCTTGAAATGCGTGTTGCCTTGGCTGTTACAACGTTATATACTTGAGCCGCATTAATTTTATCTCACTTGTTCCTTGTTTGTCGTAGAGTTTAAATTCTGTGTAAAACTTTCCTGCGTCTATATTTGAAATTTAAATTTTAGTTGAACTTTTTTTTTAGTTGTTGCTTTTCATTATCATATTCATAAGAGTAGTTGTGGCTCTCGCTGTAATTTAAATCTATATTTATATTATATAAATTCCTATTTATTTAAAGGTAATTGTATACGTATTATAACAAACAATCAGAAGATGTTTTAGAGATGTTTAAAAGAAAATTCATTCGTACTGAGACAACTACATATTGAAGGATTACTTTAACTTATCTTAGTATAATTTAGACTATGTTGTAATAATAATGATGGTAAAAAAGGATATCCGACTGAGTTTGTTGTGGGCTTTTCTCAGGACATATAGCCTTAGATAGTCAGTCCTTCTTTGATATGAATGTACTGTTGAACCTATATTATACGATAGAAGAGTACTGTAAAGTCCTATTTGCAGAGACGACGTCCTTCCACTTGCCACGATCCTTGCATATCTCCTTCGCTTCTTTCATTCTCGTTAAACCTTTCATCACAAGTTCGCTGGTTTAGAGAACTCTTGACCTAGCCCTTATTTAAGTTGTCCTGGATTTGGTCCAAGAACGTTCGCCTTTGTCTTGCCCTTCCAACTTTTCATTCATTCTTGACCCAGTCTCCTTTCAAGCATTCTCTCTATGTGCCCAAACCATCTAATCATACCTTTTTCAACTTTAGTCACTACATCTTCTTTTATGCACTCATACTTCTCAATGCTCTCATCTCTGTCGCGTTTATTTTACTCTTGTGCTTCTTCTGCCATACCCAACTTTCTCTATCATACATAAATGTTGGCACCAACCCTCCTCCATGCACAACCACTCTGGTCCTTTGAGACACCATCTGGCTATTCATAAAAGCATGCAGAACACCATTTACCATATTCATATCATTCAATCTCTTTTCAATGCCACTTTTACATGTTCCATCTTTTGTAAATTTAGATCCCAAGTATACAAATTCTCTTACCTCTTCCACTTGTTCCCCATCTATCAAAATATTGCAATTCATCATAAACTCAATCTTGCTTCTACAACTGATACCTAATATACATATATAAACAGACTTTCTTTACTCGAGATACGAAATGAAAAAGAAGCTAATATCGTAGAGGACTTTCTACAAAAGCAATGGAAGTTCTCATATAATGAGAACTATTTACATGGAGACAATCTTCCGAAGCGAGCGTAGCATGCAATATTCATGTTGCTAATACTACGAACAGAAATACGCGGATGTTATTCTAACTGTGCATTTTAATATTGCTCCGTATGTATTGGATATACCAATTTTATTTCCGAACGTATTTATAATACATGTCCTATATTTTCATAGAACTATGCGGAAATCGGATGTCGGTTTGTTATAATATGTAGTATTACGTTATATTTTTCGATTACAATTGTTCACTTTCTTCCTTTGCGATCGATATTTTTACAGTTTCTTTGATGTTAGTTCCTAGTTTTTATACATTGTTGCTGAGCTAACAAGAAGGTTATATTTTGAATATAATCTGCAAGCCAATTTACATCACGACTTTTTATATTTTTAAGGCAATTTATTGGAAAGTAATTTCAAATAAATATTGATATCATGTCATTTTCTGTTTGGCATTTTTAAATTTGGACCGATAATTGTTATTTTAGCATTAAAAAACAACAATTGTTTAATCATTTTTATAAAACTGAAGACACAATTAGATTTTGAAGCCGGAATTCTGATTTATTTTGAAAAAAGTTAAAAACCATTATAACTCAAAAATGATTCTCACATTAACATTTATTGGGGTTTAAATTAAAGCAAATAGTCAACTTTTAATAGCAATATGGCGATTTACGAATAACCCTAAATAATTTCGTCGTACTTTTTCTAAGTGAAGCGCGACTGAGTAAAAACTCAATAGACCCTCAATTTTCACTTATAGGAAGTTACACTTAATAATAAAAGATTATTCAATTCATAGTCTGACAACTTAACCATTTAAATCACGATACTAAAAGATCCAGATAAATAATCCACGTAGAAATAATGACTGTGATATTTTTCAGTTACGTAAAAAATACGTATCTGTCGAATTATACCTACATCCCTTTTTATGTACACATTAACGTTCTGATATATGGATGGTGTATAATATTATTAATGGATTTCGGTATGTTTGAACCCTCGTGTGTATTCATGCGTACATTAATTGATATATATTCATAATGATTATGGCGTGGAGGGATGGAATTCAATTTTGTGCTCAGAACCTTCGCTTGCCTTGATTGGAAGTTAAACAGGCGAAAGATTTTGAAACGGATGGGTTTTATATAAATTATACGAAAGATCTTAATCCCCAGGATTATTCCAGCGTGTTAAGATCGGGACAGACTTTCCAAGCAAGACTTCGTTGACCGAGCTTGATGACTCGGTGCCAAGAATCATTCTTGGTTATTAAACATGTTGTTATTAAGGGGCTTCACTACCTTCTCAGGAATGGTATCTTAATACTTTTGTTTTGATGTTTTGATACCTTTTTCACAAAATTATGTGTTGCGGAAGGGAGCACCGAGCCTAGCATGTCGCCGTGGCGACTAATTCTGATTGGTCAACCGCCAGCGATCCCCCTCTCTCTCTTAACTCATCTCCCGCGATTTACCACTCTCCTGCTCGTTTCGACGTATGTACGTGCCGAGTAGGAGAGTTGTGTAACAGGCCTCTCCCAGGGTTTGTATGTCACATTTCGCCTAACACTCCCGAGCGGAGTAGATCTCCTACTAAGTGCGACTTATGAACATCGAGAACCAGAACTCTGAAGAACTTGGAAGTGAACAGAACATAAGACACGAAATTCTTAACCCTCGAGTATTGAAGATAGAAGCGCCCGAACCACATACAGTCCACTGAACCCGGAGGGATTTACCTGAACTTGAATCCCTCCCCAACAGTATGTCTTTTTAAATTATCACTTAAGAAATGACCAGTACGTCTATTGTAGGCTGCATATCCTGAGTCATCTTTTAAAATACGCGACATGATTCTAGGTGCTATCTTCATTTCCTGAGATAAAATTTTTTGCTATGGACAGGATTTCTTCGATTTTTATCCCTTCCTGCTATGACCACCTTTTTCGTATCAATATTACATGGAGGAGAAGTGAGGAGGTCTCATTGTACCTATTAATAGTCCGGCACACAAATATTTTACTAATACGATGCGTATTATGAGTTTTAAAAATTGCATTTGGCATTTGGCTACTTTGTGTAGTGCAATCACAGCGATTTGGTTCTCTTTATCAACCACTACATTTTAATATTTGCTTTTCATGTACTGTTAAGTGTGGCGTGGTTCAATAAAATTTTAAATAAGTAGTAAAGCGTACTATATCTAACTGTTTTGTCTTATTGGAGCTCTTGAGCTTGATGCGTTTAATACTTGGACTAGATTTAAATGCAATACGATATACAATCTACAGTATGTATTTTATTAAACAGATATTACAAACATAAAACGGACTGAAGTATGTATTTGACGGCGGCAACGTTTTTTAATGTTGGTAACAAGGTATGCAGCTAGCAACAAACATCTACCAACATTCAAACTACTAGCAGAAACAAGTAAAAAAGGTCTTACATTAGGCTGGCGGGCATTCTTACTCGAAGTTTTGTCCGGTGCACACCTTCCATCCATAAATTATTGGTTATAGTCATTTAATTAAAAAATTAATTAATCATTTAAGTAAGTAGCAGCCCATTAACGTCCCACTGCTGGGCACAGGCCTCCTCCCTCATGTGAAAGAGGGTTTTTAGAGCATAGACACACCACGCTGCTCTACTGCGGATTGGCAGGCATAGTACACAAATGCACTCTCTATTCCTTCACTCTCATAGTCCGGTGTGACGGAAATCCGACACGACCAGAGAGTGATCAGGCGCAGGACCGACGGCTTAACGTGCTCTCCGAGGCACGGGGGTGGATCACACCGCCAACTTCCCAACTTCGGGCAAATATTGAGAAAATCTTAATAGAAAACTCAATATCGATTTCGAATTGGCCCGACCCGGGACTCGAACCCAGGACCTCATGTCTGTAGTCGAACATGCTAACCACTAGACCAATTAATCATTTAGTTTAAAGTAATAAATAATCTCTGTGTAAATTTTTTGTTTTTATTTAAACGATGGAAGACCAGCACCCGATATATTTATACAAAATATACTTTGTCCGGCGCTTGGTAGAAGTAAAGTAGGTAGCAGTCCATTAATACATTAACATTAGTCCCACAGCTGGGCGCAGGCATCCTCACCCGTAGGAGAGAGGGTTTTAAGACCATAGACACAACACACTGCTCAAATTTTATCGATCCTGAGAGATTGTACACTAAAGACGTCATACTTTCTTTAGTATACAGTACAAATTACACTTTGAGAGACGCTGAATGCTAACAAGAGGTTAACTACAGTGCGAAACACCTGCCCTGGAAACTTAGTTTTACACTAATTTCAGTGCTGATTCATTAAAACAGAAGTTTCCAACTTCCCGACTCCTACAACACAGCAGTTTGTACATTTGCTGAAAGTGATTTGTAACATTTTATTTGTCTTTACACTTTGACATTACAGACAAACATCTTATATCTATATATGGAAACCAGAAGCAATAAGTTTATACACTTTTTTACAAATATAAGACTTATTCGGTTTTCTCGTGGATGCCATCATCAGAACTGAAATATAAAATGGACCCCTACGACAAGCACCACCTTTCATATAAAAAAGTATCATCGAGATCGGTTCACCCTGTTGGAAGATATAAGGTAACAAACACACAAAAAAAATACAGACCAGTTGATAACCTCCTAAAATTATGCTTTTGTGATTATAGTCTTTGACAATAGAACCTCAATAATGTTCAAACTTATAATTTCAAATACTATTAAACAGTTCTAAAGTACTATTAAATACCAAAAAGTTTATTGCGCTTTCGTAGATTTAGAAAAGGCCTATGATCGAGTGGTGAGGAATGAGCTGTGGTCAACGTTATCTAAGTATGGGGTGAGCGGTTGTCTGATCCAAGCATAGAAGTCTCTCTATGAGGGTTCTAGTGCTTGTGTCAGAATAAACGGAGCGTACACGGTGGTTTCCTGAAAAGGAATGAAAGTGAATGTAAACAAAACGAAAGTTATGCTTTTTGAACGAGATGAATCTATGATGAATGGCAATATTTTGATAGATGGGGAACAAGTGGAAGAGGTGAAAGAATTTGTATACTTGGGATCTAAATTTACAAAAGATGGAACATGTGAAAGTGATATCGAAAGGAGAGTGAATGCAGGGAATATGGTAAATGGTGCTCTGCATGCTTTTATGAATAGCCAGATGGTGTCTCAAAGGGCTAGACTGGCAGTGCATGCTGGAGTGTTGGTGCCAACACTTATGTATGGTAGTGAAAGTTGGGTATGGCAGAAGAATCACAAAAGTAAAATAAATGCGGTAGAGATGAGAGCGTTGAGAAGCATGAGTGGATTAAAACTGAGTGACAGAGTGAGAAATAGTGTGATAAGAGAACGTTGTGGTATAAAAGAAGACGTAGTGACTAAAATTGAGAAAGGTATGCTTAGATGGTTTGGGCATGTAGAGAGAATGAATGAAAGGAGACTGACAAAAAGGATTTA
Source organism: Elymnias hypermnestra (assembly GCA_015832385.1). NCBI lineage: Eukaryota > Metazoa > Arthropoda > Insecta > Lepidoptera > Nymphalidae > Elymnias > Elymnias hypermnestra. The sequence goes on from JACTOM010000934.1 coordinate 8,968,268, forward strand.
TGAGTCAAGAGTGAATGCGAAAGTTGGAAGGGGAAGACCAAGGCGAACGTTCCTGGACCAAATCCAGGACATTTTAAATAACGGCCAGGTCAAGAGTACTCTAAACCGACGAACTTGTATGAAAGGTTTAATGAGAATGAAAGAAGCGAAGGAGATATGCAAGGATCGTGGCAAGTGGAAGGATGTTGTCTCTGCCTACCCCTATGGGAATGAGGCGTCATGCTATGTATGTATGTATGCAAGTATCTAGATTCATTTATTTTCCACAAAAAATGGTAAAACTAAATCAATTTGAGGTATAATTTAGCTTGTAAGTTAGAAATTAGATACAATAAAAGCCTTGTTTTGAGTTTTCCGGTTAGAAAATCATTAAAAAATATCACCCCTGTAATTTAATTTAACAGTGTATCGGGTTGGAAACCCAGTGAATCGTATACTCGTACCCTTGCACTACTTATGTAATTAATTTATACGAGGGCCATGTAAATGTATATTACATTACATAATTAACATAGTGGGTAAGTTAATACATATAAATAAACGAGCGGTTGCCCGTGTACTCAGAAAGCCTTTATTTCTATGATGAAAGTAGCCTAATTTAATTTTAGTTATCTACCAATGAAAGTCCCAACAATATCGATCCAGCTGTTTCATAGATTATCCGGAATGAACAAAGAGACAGACAGATCGTGTTTATTAACTATTTTTAAAATAAAGCGAAATTTCAACTTCAAAAGTTCATTATAAAAAAAGTATTAATTTAATTCTAATTTCTTTTATGATTTATATAAACTATGACATATTGGTTATTTATCAATAATAAAATAACGCTTATGACGTGACGATGAAATAATATGACTTCAATTTACCTTTGAAATTACTTTCCACGAAATGCCAAAAAAACTGATAAAATGTTGTGGAACTTGGATTGCAGATTATTGCTAAAACATAGCCGTTTTATTAGCTCCCTAAAAATGCATAACAACTATAAATTGATTTAATAAATACTGTAAAAAAATTATTCACAAAGCAGTCGGAAATTCTTATTTGAAATAATTTTACGGTCGTTCTTTGAAAAATTTACCAAAAAAATCATATCCAATATAACAATTTAAGTGGACAGTTTAATGGTATATGTCGGAGAATAAGAGAGAACGGAGAAACATAAAGCACAGGGGCATAGGGTTCTCCGCCGACATCGTCATTAATGGGATCCATTATTTAATTTCTTATTCTGCGGGCGTTCGTGGGTAATGTTGGCGCAACCAAACACTTTGTTAATTAACTCGGATTATAATGTTCAATCACTTAATTTCCCCGATATCAATTTACACAAACACATTAACAATAACAGCTAGGAACGCGACAGTTTCAATAGTCGACCATTCCGGCCGACCGCCACTCGAGAACTGCCGAGAGACGCGCCGGACTGCTACTTATTGACTCTGCCCCCACGCCGATACACAGATGGCGCCAGCGTTCAACAGACTATTACACACGGACCAGCGATCCACAGACTCTTGCACTCCGACATATGTAACAAGCTGAACCCGCGGCTTCGTCTGGGTCGAATGTTTTTTTCATTGGTTTGAATGGGTAGCAGTTGAGTCAATAATTAACACCCCCACAATCCCTCTTGTGGGTGGAATTTCGTAAAACCCGTTCTTAGGTGATCTCTACTAGGCAAAAGGTATATTCCTACCAAATTTCGAGTCTCTACGCCTTATGGTTCCAGAGATATCGTGATGAGTCAATAGATACCTGGATATCTCCTTTATATATATAGAAAAGGGTGGAACAAAGTCCCGTTACCATTTTAATTGCCTATAACTTTGTTCAAAGAAAAGATAAGTAGGTATGGTTTTAAAAAAAGGTTTTTTTTGGTCTTTGTATTTTTTCTCGTTATTTTTATGGTGACCGCGATACGCTATGCAACTTTCGGCTCTTTTAAATGCATTTTTCTTGACATCCTGCTACATTTCACGCTGAATTTCTCCAATTTCATGACAAATAATATCTTTAAGATGTTGAATCGTTTGGGGCTAATTCACATAAACTTTTGATTTGAAAAAACCTCAAAAGATAAAATCTGGTGCTGTTAAATCCGTACATCTGACTGGCCATGCTAAATCGCCAAGAAAGTTTCATTGAATAAACTTTTTATGAAAACCAAACCTACTTTTGCCTCACCTCTATGTATATATATATGTCGGAGTGCAAGAGTCTATGGATCGCTAGTCCGTGTGTAATAGTCTATGGAACGCTGGCGCCATCTTTGTATCGGCGTGGGGACAGAGTCAATAAGTGGCAGTGCGGCCCGTCTCTCGGCAGTTCTCGAGCGGCGGTCGGCCGGAGCGGTCAACTATTGAAATTGTCGCCTTCCTAGCTATTAGTGTTATTGAGTTTGTGTAAATTGATATAGGGAACATTAAGTGATTGAACATTATAAACCGAGTTAATTCATAAAGTGTTTGATTGCACCAACAATACCCATGAACGCCCATAGAATAAGAAATGAAATAATGGATCCCATTAATGACGATGTCGGTCGAGAACCCTACGCCCTTGTGCTTTATGCTTCTCTTCTCCGTTTTCTCTCCTATTCTCCGACATATATATATAAAGCACAACCTTCTTAAACTTTTTTTAAAGTTATTATCACTATCACAGAGAGATTCCTTGTTAAGCAGCTCTCGGTATTTCATGTTAAAAGTCCAATAAAAGACATGTAAGCCTCTCCTGGAAAACATTTTAAATATCACAAAAGAATATTTATTGTTAAAACACGAAAAAGATTCTGAGAAGCTGTAATTGCAGCGTAGTTTCGTTCGTGGAAAGTTATAAGTACCATCCGCTCCGTTTGCTAAACGTTTTTCTCTGGTTCCGAACAAGCTAAAAATAAAAATACTTTGAAAAATATAATAAGAAAGAAAAGCTCTTTTAAGAAATAGAACTAGACGTTAAGATTTCTTTGTAATCAATAAATTACGACAAAGTAAATATCAAAAGTTGTCTGAAACCCATATTAAATTTACACCCTGGTAAAAGTTAAAAATCTTTCATATGCTACTTAATATTTCGCTATAACATTAGGCATGTTTCTGGTTATGCAGAATTTTTCATCGGAAAATCCTGATGGATACCCGCTATGCCACGGGGGATAGGCATTGCGGGTTATGTCGGATTTTTACCGGTAAATCCCGACGTTGCTCCTCCCTACGTCAATTAAGGCATTTTAATTTTTTACACTTAACCTTAGAGAGACAAATCGCAAGAGAAAGAGAGAAGAAAAAGAGAAAGAACGAGATTTTTCTGCATCAGGATTGAGCAATACACATTGCTTTTAAAATTAATTGATCTCTATTTTTTTTTAATGTTCTTTAGGCGCATGAGGGTAAAATTTTAACGCTTGAAACGCGTTATTAACGCCACGAAGATGTGCAGCGTTTTTTACACTAATGCCTTTTTTTTATTCCCCCAACGTGGTGATCAGAGCCTTTATTTACTGTTGTCCTTTTTACAAGCTTATACGAATCCTATGGTATTATGGTTACAATTATTCTTACTATATTTATTTACGTGAATGCCTGTTCTTATATATAATTTGATACAATTTTGATATATTGCTAATATTTTCTTTTGTTTACTGTACAGTTTTAATTTGTCCTATGTGTTTACAATTGTTATATAATAATGTAATATAGTACGTATTTCAATCTGTTTGTCAATATTTTAGATTCCTTTTTACATTTCGTCTTATATTTTAGTTTTTGTATTAGTCTGTCTGCTTACTTAGTAAGTAAGTAGCAGCCCTTTAACGTCCCACTGCTGGGCACAGGCCTCCTCACTCCGAGGAGCGAGGGTTTTTAGAGTGTAGACCCACCACGCTGCTCCACTTCGGATTGGCAGGCATAGTACACAAATGCACTCTCTATTCCTTCACTCTCATAGTCCGGTGTGACGGGAATCCGACACGACCGGAGAGAGATCAGGCGCAGGCCCGACGGCTTAACGTGCTCTCCGAGGCAAGGGGGTGGATCACCCCGCCAACTTCCCAACTTCGGGCAAATATTGAGAAAATCTTAATAGAAAACTCAATATCGATTTTGAATTGGCCCGACCTCGGACTCGAACCCAGGATCTCATGTCTGTAGTCGAACATGCTAATCACTAGACCAATGAGGCAGTCTAGGCTAAGGCTAAGTCTAAGGCTTACTAATTCGTTTGAATTTTAATATTTACAAAAAATACGTGGCATCGTTATTTGCAATTCGTCATTTGAGATTGAAGCTATTATATATATACATATTGAGTTTTCTATTAAGATTTTCTTAATATTTGCCCGAAGTTGAGAAGTTGGGGTGTGTTCCACCCCCGTGCTTCTCCGAACGTGTCGGCTTCCAATTGGGCCATGAGAGTGAAAAAATAGAGTTCATTTGTGTACTATGCCTGTCAATCCGCAGTGGAGCAGCGTGGTTGACTTATGCTCTAGAAACCCTCTCTCATATGGGAGACGAGCTATGTGCCTAACAACGGGACGTTAGTGGGCTGCTACTTCCTTACTTACTTTTACATTTGAGATTTCAATAAATTATTTGTATTAATTTTCGACATTCTAAAAGTTTTAACGACAATTAAACTCATTAAATTCCTAACTTATCTTCCTTTTTCCCTTCTTAGTCTCGGAAATCTAAAGTTTTACATTTGTATAAATTAAAACAAGACTTAATAATTAGTTTGCCAAAGAAGTTTCACTTTTGACATGTGACTTCGATGAAAAAAGGAATTGTAAGATGTGGATTTTTGCTAAAAGTTTTATGATAAAATCTTAGACAGACATCTAAGTAGTGCTATATAATTAGCGTATGCGTTTTATAATTAGCATATGCGCTTTATAATTAGCATATGCGCTTTATAATTAGCGCATGCGCTTTATAATTAGCTTATGCGCTTTATAATTAGCGTGTGTTTTATAATTAGGGCATGCGCTTTATAATTAGCATATGCGCTTTATAATTAGCGCATGAGCTTTATAATTAGCTTATGCGCTTTATAATTAGCGTATGTATTTTATAATTAGCTTACATGCTTTATAATTAGCGTATACGTTTTATAATTAGCGTATGTGTTTCACAATTAGCCTATGTGCTTTGTTAATAGCCTATGTGGTTTATAATTAGCGTACATGTATTATAATTAGCTTAGGTGCTTTATGCTGAGCGTATGTGTCTTATAATTAGCATATGCGCTTTATAATTAGCGCATGCGGTTTATAATTAGAGTATGCGCTTTATAATTAGCGCATGTGCTTTATAATTAGCTTATACGCTTTTTAATAAACTTATATGCTTTAAAATTAGCTATCGAAAGAAAACCTATATATTATGGGAGAAAAATCTGTCTTTAATTGATGGATCTAAACTTTAACGTATACAAGCTTAAACATATGCAAATCTAAACATGCATTCTTTATTCAACAGAGCTAAAATGTATTTTTGAATCGTGAGTAATCTACCACCGGTTCGGACATTGGATTCCCCTGAGAAGAAACCAACAAGAAACTCAGCGGTTATTCTTTAGAATATAGTAGTTGTAATATTTTGCTTCCGTGTGCCACTAGAATCAAGTCCAAAACATATTTATCGCTTGAATAATATTCAACACTATAATATGTTTTATGTAAAGGAAGTTTTTGACATATTTTTTTTAAATTATATGTAAATTGATTACGGTATAAAATAAAGACTATAACTTAGTTACGGGATTTTAATGACGAACAGTTCTTACTTTTATAAATTGAACCTGCACTGAATATATTTCTACTGTACTCAAACTTAGTATATTGCGGACAATAAATTGAACAAATTGTAAAACATTTGCCCGCAAACAATTTCGTATTCTAACTGTGTAGATTCATTAAAACATAAATTTGTTTCCACCGCTGCATCTAACAACCGAATTACTAGTGACTAAGTTTTAGAAAATTTATTCGTAATGTTTAATTAATTTACAAATATACTAGCAATGTCCCACGGTTTCACCTCTGTAGATATTCATCTCGTGGTAGTGGAGTGTCTAAGTCAGATTTATTTTCTTAAATTGACATTTTTAAATTCGTTATATCTTTTGAATGGAATGTCCGATTTTAATAATTTAAAGAGTATTTTACAGGTATTGCAACGGTTTTTAATAAATGTAATAGGATAAGGAACAGATTATTAATACAGAGGTTCGAATAATATGGTTTGAAAATTGTCGGCACTTTTCTTAACTTTTAAAATGTAAATGTGACAGTGGCATGACTACAGTAGTTGGACATATGGCATCACAGACTTTTTTGTAGATATTAATACGTTAAATAATATTGTAGAACATTTTTTTGTTCTGTCATCAATAGTTTCTTCAGTGCACGCTTTGACAGATTTTTAATGAGTAATATTTTCACACCTTAGGTTACATTAATGCGTTTTTATTAAGGATCCCTATTTTTTTAGAAAGAAATATAGCTTATGTTACTCGGTGAAAATGCAGCTTTCTAATGGTGTAAAAATTTTTGAAATAGGTCCAGTAGTTTTTGTGTGAAAACGTTTTTTTTTTGACGCTGGGAGATGCATTTACGCACCCCGACTGTGGGGTCGGGAGTGTGGGACTCCGCGAGGGAAAAGAACTCGCAATATCCACTAAAACCCAGCGAGACCGTCGTCAACCATGAGTGGGGAGCCAGAGGCTCGTTGAAGAATTCCTCTCTAACCCCTCGGTTCTATTCGGCCCACAGATATTCTACAGGGAGAGGAGTTGCGTGAACCTCCGCCTCCTGTTTCCTACTCCCCTATGTCTGGGCCGGAGTGTCTCAGCGCCATTCACCCTCTTCCCTTTGTCGTGCCTCCTTAAGCGAAATGACAGTATCGCAAAAGGAGGCAACCGCTCTCCAGGCCTGCTCACCGATGAGCATTGCATCTATAATATTAGCCAGTGAGCGGTCTGTGCCGATCAGCGACGTCATAATGAGTCGCTGAGAACCCCAGGCGAGACATTCTGTCACCGTGTAGTAAGCTGTATCTAACGAGGCACCATACTCGTAACAGCGGGACGATGGCTCACAGCCAACAGTTTGATACAGGTATTTACCGAAGCAATCATGACTGGTAAGCACCTGTACCAACGTGTAGGAGAGCGAGCGAGTGTAGGAAGCGGATCGCCCCTACTATAGCCACGCCTGCTACTGGGGACCCGAGATCCTCCTGCCACCTTTGGGTCACCCTGACCCTCCTTACTTCGTCAGCGTCTGGTAATTCCCCTCTGATTCTCGCGGCTACTCTGCACTGCTAAGCAGTCGTGAGAACTTGCGCCCTGAGCTCCCATGGGGAATCGCCTGCCAGGAGTGTGGCTGCCGTCCAAGACACTGTACGGTACCCCCGTATACCTCTAATCGCTATTACCTTCTGTGCTGTATGAAAACGTTACAAACATACATACCTCTTTATAATAGAAAGATACATAAAAACTTAAGCTACACAGTAGAGTGACAAAATTAAGTTTATAAATAAAATAACTACCGCCAGTGAAGGCGACTTTTGGGTGAATATATTGACTTGCAAATGAAACACCCACTTTATTTGCGTCAGTGCTAGTTCTGAAAATGTTTAAAAGCGATAGTAACTGAAGCAACACAAATTAAATATAAAATCGGTTACTGACCGGATGTTTATTTCCCTCCAATATTAGTGTTGACAGATTCATGAAGCTTAAGAGTTGAACAGCGAGACCTAAACCAAATGTTTTTATGGACTACTCGCTCTATATGATATAATACCGTCTATTGCAGAAAAAAAGAGTTTGTGATAGTATAGACTAAGATGGTAGGAAGATTACTTGGTAAGAGATAATTTACTTGTTAAGACAAGGATATGATATGATATACCCTATCGTGAAACTGAGATGGCCCTTAATAATATTATAAATGCGAAAGTAACTTAAGCTGTCGCGTTTCCAAAACTACGGAACCGATTTAAATTAAATTTGATACATAGATATTCTAGTCTCAGAAAGGATTTAATACTATTTAATACAAAAAAAAGGGTTGTAAAGGTAAGTAGCAGCCCATTAACGTCCCACTAATGGGCACAGGCCTCCTCACTCATAGGAGAGAGGATTTTTAGAGCATAGACCCACCACGCTGCTCCACTGCGGATTGACAGGCATAGTACACAAGTGCACTCTCTATTCCTTCACTCTTATAATCCAACGTGACGAGAATCCGACACAATCGGAGAGAGACCAAGCGCAGGACCGACGGCTTAACGTGCTCTCCGAGACACGGGGGTGGATCGCACCGCCAACTTCCCAACTTTGGGCAAATATTGAGAAAATCTTAATAGAAAACTCAATATTGATTTTTGAATTGGCCCGACCCAGGACTCGAACCCAGGACCTCATGTCTGTAGTCGAACATGCTAACCACGCGACGAATGAGGCAGTTTGTTAAGGATATAAGTATCGTCATTTTAAAGCTTTTTAGGTTATTGATTCGATATAAATTTATATGCCATTCAAAGTTTGTAAAAGTTAGTAAAAGTAAAAGTAAGATATTTGCAGTGAAACAAAAAAGTTTTTATATGTATGTATCTAATTTGTAAAATAATTAGACTTTAATCATTTAAAATACTCCCTAAAAACGCTATAAAGCTAAGATAAGTATGTTTTTAAATTCGTTCGACAATTAGCTAAATGTTATATAAATAAAATAAAGCTACATGCATGTCAAGTCAAGTCAAGTCAAGTCAAAATGTCTTTATTCAAGTAGGCCTATTACAGCACTTTCGAATCGTCAAATATCGCTTTTTTCTATATGTCATTAAAATGAATGACTGATGATAACATAAAAGAACGACTTACAATCTAAAGTTACGAGGGTTCCTTCGCGCCCTGATCTGAGAAGAGCCCACAACAAACTCAGTCGGGTGTACATTTTTTTTTTGTTATCATCATCTCAATATTTGATTTAAAAAATATTCTATATCTATATACATATAAAGCAATTCATTCACTCCCACGCTTTTTTGTCATCTAAGTATTCTTTCAAATTATAGAATGATTTCTCAATTAGGTTTTTTTAAATAAAAGATTTAAATTTATTAAGAGACATCTTTGTAACTTCTTCTGGGAGCTTGTTGTAGCAACGTATACAGTTACCCTTGATAGAATTATTCTCTCTTTTTAAATATATACAACTTAACATTACTTCTCTTAAAACAACTACTTCACGAGTCACAGCTCGAAAGACTAACCCATGCAGTTATTCCGCTTATTAAAATTACCTCACATTTCATAACATTTCGTAATATTACACCACGATTTTTGGTATTTTTAAGTGTTGCCTTTAATAACTCAATAAATCCCAACATTTCTGAGCTATCAGTGTTGTCACCCAACAGTCTATATTCTAACAGTAGGATTACAAGCTACAAGAGCAGTTACAATATAAAACATATATAACACGATAAATTTCTTAGGAAATAACCCGGAAAAAGTCGGCGAAATAGCAAAACTTTGTAAGTAGTAAAGTCGAAGCGCCTTTCAAGATTGATTTAGTAGACGCCTCACTTAAACGGCCTCTCTTAGCTGCTCTGAGCAATTTCCTGTTTGCTGCGGCGAGAATCGAACAGCTTTTCTCGCGTTGAATATAAACCTATCTACACAATATTTTTATGGGTGTTTGTCCATGAAATGGAAGGCTATAGGACGAGCTATTTTTATCTTTCCAATAACCTTACAATACCATATTTACATCGTAAGCTTTCAGTCAAAAACAAATTGACATATCACACATGGAAAGTTTACGAATTTTGACGTAACAACGTCTTATAAATCAATCATTGACCGCTGCATACACGTCACGTTGTCACGTTCCACCTGAGCTTAGTGTGCAAGCGATAGAGAGGCGCGATTGCCCAAAGCCTTCAGCTTGTAACGCATCTATCATTCGTAGCTATTTGTATAAGATAAATTGAAACTTCTTTAGGCGCATGAGGGTAAAGTTGTTACGGATAAAACGCGTTATTAGCGTCACGAAGACGTGCAGCGTTTTTATGCTAATTCATTTAAAGGTTAGATAGTTTCAATATTCACCAATAAAATGTGGTATTATAATTTACCACTCGTCGAATTATTTATACTAATTCTCGACTCTTTAAATATTGTAATGACAATTAAATTCACTAAATTCCAAACACATCTTCCTTTTTTCCTTCCTCTAAGTCTCGGAAATCTAAAGTTTTAGATTATTATAAATATAAACAAGACTTAGAAATTGGTTTGGCAAAGAAGTTTCATTTCTGATAAGTGTACTTTGTTCACATGCACTTTTAACTTTTTTTGTTGTTATTTCATAAATTTTATCTAACTATTGAAATATTGACGCGAATACCCAATAATGCCATAGGGTGGCAATTCAAAATACGATAAAATATTCTGGGAATACAGTTTAGTGTTGTAGCTACATATCTATCATCTCCATCCGAAATTCAATCACACCACTGGATAGCTAAACGATCAAAGATTTTATTACGCTAAGTAATTACTGTAACACATATTTTATACAGAAACATTATGTACAATAACCGGTCGTGTCTATAACACAGCCACACCCCATTTTTTATTCATCTACTTCAAATACTTTTAAGGTTACCTAAGCTGTTAAAATATTAATAAAAAGCACGTTTGACCAAGAAAGACATGCAAGCCATTTACTTTAATTACAATATAATGTTTTTATATATTACCATATGTATCTAAGGTGTTATAGAACTTTTAATCAGTTAATATAACTGACCATCTAGTGATATTATAATTTAATATAATTGAAATAACAATCCGGAGTAATTTATCATTCCCCATGAAAAAAATTGAGAGATTCAAAAGGTAATCAAGGTTTAATAATACCAAACGTTTATAAAGAAAAAGAAACAATTCATGTTCTATCCAATATAGAATATGTTAAAAAAGAAATAAAGATAAAATATGATAAATGGTTGGAAATTACAACATAATTGTGGTAAATTGCATTCAATTTGATACACAATTAAAAGGAAATTAAGATTGAATAAGACAAACATTTTAAAAGAGAATTGGCATTTAATACAAGAAAGATTGAAGAAGAGATCATTATGAAATACGATAAATTTTTGCAGCTGCAATAGAATTACGAGACGCCAAAACAAATCAAGATGGAATAACTTTACACTAAGAAAAGGTGTACTTACTTTCTCACAAATGTTTGTAAAGAAAACGCGTCTTTTATCAGCCTTTCCGAAATTAAGAAAATGAACCTACGAATTTGTTGAAAGGAGAGCCGGAAATGAAATACTTGCTCCGGCGAGTTCAGTTTGTGAGATGAAGATTAACGAGAGAACCGCATTCAAAAGACCACCACGAGCATTTACTATTACGTCGAAAACCACAAATTCAATAGAAATAATGATTGGAATATTTCCTAGAAAGTATAAATTCAAATGAAATGCTGCTTCATGATACAGTCAGAGATAGATTTAAATTTGAGATTGGTTGTGGATTCGTTAGAGGGCCCATAAAACACATATTTAATATCTAAATTCAAATATCTGAAAGTGCTGAAGTGCAAAAAATTAAGATGGATTACACAATTAATGTTAAAGTTACCGAAGTTCTTTGGAAATTTCTTCACCTACTTTTTTAGAATATACAATAAAATGGAAAGAAAAACAAACACTATGGTCATTTGATTCATATTTCAACAGATTCACATGATCATATTTCCGACTTCCGCAATAAACTCAAGTGGCTCCCATTCCGCCTTTGCCAGAATACTCATCTTCTTTCTCTTCTCTACTGCATGCTGTTTGATCCTGTACATCTGAGGGAACGCCTTGAGTTCCTTGACGAATCTCATAATCGACAACTCCGTTCGCAAGAAAATTTACTATTAAAAATTCCTTCTCACTCTCCTTCATTTTTTTCAAAATCTTCCGACTGCCGATCAATATAAAATATACTTAGTTCCATAATTTATTTATAAAGATGGTAAAAGACTACTTCCTGTCCAAGACTTGACTAATTGATACTGTTTTTATTAATTATTATGAGTATTATTACTATTAGTTGTAAATAGATTAAGAACATCTTTCTCTGCTTCTTTTATATGTGTCCTTCTAAGTGCTTTTGGTTTGGAAGAGATCGCTATTTCAGCGATGAGGCCGCCAATTGTACTCCATAATGTATACGGTTATGTCTTAACTGTATTGTTTTTTTTATGTATTGGGTGTGCAATAAAGAGTTTTGTATTGCATGGTCTGAATTTTTTTGATGTTAGCCTGCTCATAGCCTGTTGGACAACTGCAGCAGCAGAGCACAATGAGTTGTCCAACTTCAGAAGTAGCAATAGAATTTTATAATGTGATCATCATCGCAGAGAGATCAGGCGTAGAACGGACGGCTTAACGTGCTCTCCGAGGCACGGGGGTGGATCACACCGCCAACTTTCCAACTTCGGGCAAATATTGAAAAAATCTTAATAGAAAACTCAATATTGATTTTTGTATCCGACCCAGAACTCGAACCTAGGACCTCATGTCTGTAGTTGAAAATACTAACCACTAGACCAATGAGGCAGTTTTGCTTTTTTTTTAGTACCTGTCATCAATTTATAAGACGTTATCACGACAATGGACAAGCGATTAGAAAGGCAACATTGCCTATACACAGACAAAGATACGGCACAAAGTCAGTAATTAGATTCTTTCAAACCATCCAACCTTGTAATTAAAACAACCCTGTTTTGTTTTGCATTAGTTAAAACAATTTGGTCCATTATAATCCAAGCCGGGGGCTACCGCGTGGATTCGTATGCGATTTGCCTTGCAAAAGAGATTTGTCCCTCTTCACCCGACTAAGTCAACTTTTCATTACTTTGGCTTAATTTGAAAATATTTTCATAATTAGCTTTGAATTCGAAATGTCCATACATATTGTATAAATATCTATTTGTAATGAAATGATTTATAAATGTGCAGACAGATAAATAGATCTTGAACTGTATTAAACACCACAACACAAAGAAATATATATCGGAGAATAAGAGAGAAGGAGTAGAAGTATAAAGCATGGGCATAGGGTACTCCGCCGACATCATCGTTAGTGTGGATCACATCCATACTGTGCGGGCATTGCTGGGTAATGTTGGTGCAATCAAACACTTTATTTATTAACTCAGATTATAATGTCCAATCACTTAATGTTCCCAGTATCAATTTACACAAACTCATTAATAATAATAGCTAGGAACGCGACAGTTTCATCAGTCGACCGCTCTGGCGGACTATCACTCGAGAACTGCCGAGAGACGCGCCGGACTGCCAGCGTTCCACAGACTATTTCACTCCGACATATATATTAATTCAATCTTACTTTCAGTGTGCTATTGAAACTCTGACGTTAAAAAGACATGCATAGAAAGGAGACAGAAGGTTAGTTGTATATAGAAATAAATAAACATACACTGATTACATAATATATTAAAGAAATACATAAAGAAATTGTAAAAATATACCCGGATTGTATACCGCGTTACTGCAGAGTAGGAATACATTTGGTTAATATAAAACAGGTTATAGTGAGCGAACCATAAAAGATATTTTTATGCTATGTTAGACTTTTTTTAGAACTTTTGAGAAGACTATTCTGTCATACATGATTTTTGCAAAACTTTAACCGTTTAGGCATCCCACGTAGCGGAAGCTTTTAAAAGGAAAGAAAAATATTCATTGATTTACCGCGTCCTATTAGTGTTAGCATGATGATAAATAGGCTATCTAAACACTTAATTAATTTTTCAAGTTAAACCACTACTTCCGGAGATTTCCGACTTTAAGCAAACAAACTCTTCAGCTTTATAATATTACGAGTGAAATGGAAGTATAAGTAGACTTCTAATCCAATTACATATTTACTATGTATCGTGAAATTGAGAAAAAAGGACAGTGTTAATACAAAAAGTAAAAATGATGCTGTAGAAAAACTCTGAAGTCACAAATTATATCTAAAGACTTAGGTCAAGTGGATAAGCTTCAAGGATTTCGTGACGCTCAGCTACAGCTGACGGTTCTGGAGGATTATAAGAAGCTAAGTATTTTTATATTCTCTCGATAATAGTTAGAACTAGACGTGAAAAGTGTACAATTTTGCTATTACAGCCCAAATTCAAGTGTTGTGAGGTTATATTTTAGAAGTATATTAACATCGACAAAAAAGATATATAAAAAACAATACTAATTAACATTAGTAATAGCTTGAAATACTAACATACATTCTTATTTGAAAATAATGACCGACGGCTTAACGTGCTCTCCAAGGCACGAGGTTGGAGCACACCACCTACTAAACAACTTCGGGTAAATATTGATAAACTCTTGATAGAAAATTTGATTTATTAATTGCCCCGACCCGGGACCTCATATCTGTAGCCGAACAAGCAAACCACTAGACCAATGAGCCAGTCAAGAGTACCAATTATTGTGAAAAAATATTAGGTTTGAAGGTATTAAAAAAATAATTAACTAATCTAAATAAAAAAATATAATATTTTAAATTACGCCACTGCCGGTTTATAAGACTATATTCAAAAGAGTTATTGTAATAATCTACTTTGTAAAAATGAGTAAAAAGTAAAATAAATGCGGTATAGATAAGAGCGTTGAGAAGTATTAGTGGATTAAAACTGAGTGACAGATTAAGAAATAGTGTGATAACAGAACGTTGTGGTATAAAAGAAGATGTAGTGACTAAAATTGAAAAAGGTATGCTTAAATAGTTTGGGCATGTAGAGAGAATGAATGAAAGGAGACTAACAAAAACGATTTATGAGTCAAGAGTGAACGGGAATTTGGAAGGGGAAGACCAAGGCGAACGTTCCTGGACGAAATCCAGGACATTTTAAATAAGGGCCAGGTCAAGAGTACTCTAAACCGACGAACTTGTATGAAAGGTTTAATGAGAAGGAAAGAAGCGAAGTAGATATGCAAGGATCGTGGCAAGTAGACGGACGTGGTCTGGTTACAAATCTACCACTAATTTGGAAAGTTAAATCCGCTGAGAAGAAACCGGCACGAAACTCAATGGTTGCTCTTTTAGAGATAGATGTGTAGTTACAATGTGTAATATTTTGCTTCTATGTGCAACTGGAATTGAGCTCAAACATTTTTGTCACTGAAATAATCTTCAACATTTGTCTAGACTGCCTCATTGGTCTAGTGGTTAGCATGTTCGACTACAGACATGAGGTCCTGGGTTCGAGTCCCGGGTCGGGCCAGTTCGAAATCGATGTTGAGTTTTCTATTAAGATTTTCTCAATATTTGCCCGAAGTTGGGAAGTTGGCGGTGTGATTCACCCCCGTGCCTCGGAGAGCACGTTAAGCCGTCGGTCCTGCGCCTGATCTCTCTCCNAATTAACATAAGTAATAGCTTGAAATACTAATATACATTCTTATTTGAAAATAATGACCGACGGCTTAACGTGCTCTCCCAGGCACGAGGTTGGAACGCACCGCCAAGTACACAGCTTCGGGTAAATATTCATAAAATCTTAATAGAAAACTTGATTTATTAATTGGCCCGACCCGGGACCTCGTGTCTGTAGCCGAACAAGCAAACCACTAGACCAATGAGCCAGTCAAGAGTACCAATTATTGCGAGAAAAATATTTGGTTTGAAAGTATTAAAAAATTATTTAACTAATCTATATAAAAAAATATAATATTTTAAATTACGCCACTGCGGGTTTATAAGACTATACTCAAAGAGTTATTGTAATAATCTACTTATATAAAAATGAGTAAAAAGTAAAATAAATGCGATAGAGATGAAAGAGTTGAGAAGTACGAGTGAATTAAAACTGAGTGACAGATTAAGAAATAGTGAGATAACAGAACGTTGTGGTATAAAAGAAGATGTAGTGACAAAAATTGAAAAAGGTATGCTTAAATAGGTTGGGCATGTAGAGAGAATTAATTGAAAGGAGACTAACAAAAACGATTTATGAGTCAAGAGTGAACGAGAATTTGGAAGGGGAAGACCAAGGCGAACGTTCCCGGACCAATTCCAGGACAATTTAAAAAAGGGCGAGGTCAAGAGTACTCTAAAGCGACAAACATGTGGGAAAGGTTTAATGAGAATGAAAGAAGCGAAGGAGATATGCAAGGATTGTGGCAAGTGGCAGTACGTGGTCTGATAACAAATCTACCACTGGTTTGGAAATTTGAATCCGCTGAGAAGAAACCGGCAAGAAACTCAACGGTTGCTCTTTTAGAGATAGATGTGTAGTTACAATGTAAAATATTTTGCTTCTATGTGCAACTGGAATTGAGTCCAAACATTTTTGTCACTTAAATAATCTTCAATAATATAGTATTTTTTTGCTGGGAAATGCATTTACGCAACCCGGGTAGGGAGTGTGGGACTTACTGAAAGATCAGAATACCCACTAAAACCCAGCGGAACCCTCGACATCCCTGAGTGGAGAAACAGAGGAACAAACATTATAGTATGTATTTCTTAAAATTATGGTGGAGGAAAATTTAAAAGTGATTGCGGTACCTTGTTAAAAATGCGTTTTCTCTACCCGACAAATGATTTCTAAATCTTCTTCACTCTTAAATATGGGACTTCATACTTTTTTAATTCTTGTTTTAAAATTGTGTATTTTACTTTTTTCCGGTGTAAATGTACCAAATTTCCTATAATTTGCGAACTGTGAGAATTGATGATTCTTTTAACTTATCTCTTAGATAGATCCTAATTGATATATTGCTCTTCTTTGTAAAATAAATATAGTTTCAATACCCTCTGCCTTGCGCCATAACTGAATGCCGTCAGACAAATGTCACTTTAAATAATTAATTTAATGAAATATTACGTAATGATTACACGTGTTACATCATGTATTAACCCCTCGTCGAGATGTATCATAAGTTGCAAGTTAGGGTTTCCTGTTCAAACTAACTTAAACAAATTTAATTAACTAAAGTTAAAGTTTACGGTAATAATCTATATATTACTCGTGAGTTGCCCTCGCAAAGCCTATAATCACTTTTGTTCATATATTATCGACCCAATAAATTTGAGTACGGAATAGTTCTAGTTCCCGTAGAACTATAAGAACATTTAGATTGATCTTATCTGAATTCGTATGTTCATATCTTTTTATTAACTTGATTCTGAACTATGATGACTAAGGAAAGTTAGCAGTCATCGGATATTCCTCTTAAGCCTTAGTAAAGCGGAAAAAATCAGCAGCGTTTCATATGCCTGTCTACTCAAGTATATTTTCTTCTAATACTTCTTTCTCTTTCAATTTTTCCCATCAAATTGAGTAGGAACTCGTTTTTCTCTAGTCTCATGTAAGCACACGCCCCAGATTTGCGTATTTCTCATCTTGAACGTTTGCAAATGTTTTGAGAACCACATTTGAGACTTTGCCAATCCAGCTAATGGTCAACAAATGCCCACATCTGAAATTCATAAATCCCCTTCCTGAGGTCTTCTTTAATCGTCCACGCCTATACATATAAAACAATCGACCAGACGTAGCATTGGAGCAGTCGGGGGCACAAAGACATTTTTATTCTCGATTGCAAAGTAATCTCTTCATCTTTATAAAGATATTTAGTGCAATCTCAGTACATCTCTTAACTTCCTGGTCATTGTCATCGCCGTCTCACCGCCTGATGTCATCGGTCCACCTGGTGAGGGGTCTGCCGACACTGCGTTTTCCGGTGCGAGGCCGCCACTCTAGCATCTTCGGGCTCCAACGTCCATCGGTTCTGCGAACTGTAGTGCCCTGCCCATTGCCACTTCAGCCTTGCAATTTATATAGGTAGGCTATGTTGGTGGCTTTAGTTCTCCTACGGATCTCCTCATTTCTGATTAGATAACGTAGAGAAACCCCAAGCATGGCCCTCTCCATTACCCGCCGAGTGACTCTGAGTCTTTTTACTAGGCCCATAGTCAACGGCAATGTCTCGGAACCATAAGTAATCGCTGGCAGCACGCACTGTTCGAAAACCTTGGTCTGACTGACACTGAGGAACTGTAAATGAAAATGCGGAGGAAATCACTTTATATAACCACAGCAACATGCCAGAATTTTTTTTAAAAAATACGAGTTTTTCATAGGAAATCATTTCATCCACAATTTCATTATCATCCACTTCCTGGTCAATAATTCATTTAGCCTAAATTTACTTATTCTCAATAACTTTTGGCCATCGACTATGACTTCAAAGTCAATGTAATTATTATATAATAGCCATGACTTTGTCTTAAAATTATTGACATTTAGACCAGCAATCGTGCTGCACTCATACATTTTAAAGATTTTTTAAAGACTTTCAGGAGACGAAGATATTGGAACTGTATCGTCGGCATACCTAACATTATTTATAATACGGTAGTTTATTTTAACTCCGCATCCAGATCTTCGATGGATCGCTAAACAGTAAAGGTGATAAGAGGCTACCCTGATGTACTCCCCTTTTAATTTCTTTATCTTTAATTTTCTCATTATCCAGCCTAATGCTAGCAAGTCGATTCCTGCACACATCCTGTATTACACGTACATCTTTATTATCTATGTCGACTTTATGATGGTTTTCCATATCCGTATCCATGTATGACTCGACATCTAGCTGTTAATTAGAGCTCAATAAAATCAAAATTGCCCAACATACGTATTTCCTATGAAATATTCGTTTTTATAAAAATTTTAGCTGACATGTTTCTGTGGTTATATAAAGTGATTTCCTCCGCATTACTTTATTGTGCTAGTTTATTGAAAAAAATTATATTATGTAACCAATTTTATGCATTAAATGCAGTCTCAACAGGAAAATTATTAGAGTGGCGGAAAAAGCACGTGAAATATCTCAAATTGAAAATTTTTCATCATTCCCTTTTGCAGTGGAATCTACTTTTTCAACCAATCTTGGATTCTATCCAAATGAACCTTGAATAATTCTAAAGAACTTGTTAACGTTATTTGAATAAAAAGTATTTTCATTTTAACTTCAAGTCCTTTATGAGATTTTCCCGGAAATCTAGGTTGAGATATGATATTATCATGGTGATTTTAGGATAGTAATCCGTAGTTTTAATCTTTATTTACAATAGTTACTGAGTGATTCAAGGGTATGTAATAAATGACGTATTAGTGTATACATCATAATATAACGAACAGAAAGAAGTACTACTTCAATTATTGACGATAACTACATAAATTTTGACTTTAATCTTTGTCTAATCTGACAAAAGCAGACTTAAAGAGCATATATTTCATCTCTTTCTATATATTCTTAGTAAATATTTGTACCCAGTATTTACGTGTTTACGTATTTATGTATGTAAATTTATGGATGGCGTAAACAGTTATTGTGGGTAATATTTTAGAGATAAATATATACCGTCATTTTTATCAATATTTTTAAGGCATACAAACCCGTAGCACATTTAATTTCATCAATCTCGTAAGGCTTAGCCAGCTTTTGCGATTTAATCACACAAAAATAATTTCGGATTTTTTAGTATAATATGTATATATAATATATTCCTCCGTTTATTTTCAGACCAGTTGCTGAATGTGACGTGAATAGGAATATTCTAGCTGTTTCATCTAATGCCATTGGTACCGACTGCATTAGTCGTAAGATGATTCTTCCCATCCTGGACCTTATTATTCCAGTCTTGACCAATATCCTCAATCAATCCTTATCCTGTGGCGAATTCCCCGAAGCTTGGAAGGATGCACAAATCACCCCCATTCCTAAATGTTCTAACACATCCTCCTTGACTGACTTCCGTCCAATTTCTATTTTACCATTCTTGTCCAAGGTCCTTAAAAAATGTGTCCATTACCAATTATGCCTTTTCCTAAATAAAAATAACCTTCTCAATCCGCTGCAATCTGGCTTCCGACCTGGTCATAGTACGGTTACAGCCTTAGTCAAAGTATCGGATGACATTAGAATGGGAATGGATAACAAACGGCTTACAGTATTAACGATGCTTGATTTTAGCAGTGCTTTTAATTCAGTTGACCATGACATACTGTTAGGTCTATTGCATTCCTTTAACGTATCTCCATCAGCACTGAACTGGTTTCGAAATTACCTGAGGGGCCGTCGGCAACGTAACCGTGTAGATATAACTTTTTCATCATGATGCGATGTCCGAACTGGAGTACCTCAGGGTAGCGTGTTGTCACCATTACTATTTGCAGTTTTCATCAACTCTATTACTCATAATTTATCTTCTCTCTACCATCTGTATGCAGACGATCTCCAGATATATAGCCAGTCCACTCTTGATAATTTGACCTCGGCTATATCAGTCATCAATTCTGATTTGGATCGCATTCGGCTCTGGAGTAAATCCTACGGAATTAAGATCGATCCGAGTAAATATCAGTCAATAATTTTTGGTAGTCGAGGTTTTGTTTCTAGAGTTGACTGGAGTACCCTTCCGCACACGAAATATGGTGGAGTCGAAATACCCTACAGCTGGACTGTTAAGAATCTTGGCGTTCATCTAGACTCCTCTTTCACTTGGTCTCATCATATCAAGGAAATTAGAAAAAAGTTTTTTGGTGCCATGAAGGCCCTACGCCGCCTGCAAGGATTCTTGCCCATTCCCACAAAAATTATGCTAGCACAGTCACTACTTCTCAGTATTCTCGACTACGCTGACGCAAGCTTCCCAGATCTCACCGAGGAGCAGTTGAATAAACTTGAGCGACTTCAAAACACCGCCATTCGGTTTATATTTGGCTTGCGCAAATATGACCATATATCAGAATTTCGTTCAAAGCTCAAGTGGCTTCCAATCAGACTTCGCCGGAACTTGCACATTCTCACTCTTCTGTACTGTGTATTGTTCAACCCAAAAACTCCGCGTTATCTCAAAGATAAATTCGAGTTCACGCTTAATGCACGCCGTGCTGAAGAATTGGTGCTACAGTCAAAATACTGTAAAACAAAATTTTTCCATAAATCCTTTACGATTTGTGCAATTAACCTCTGGAACGCGCTTCCTGTCAAAATTCGCCAGTGCCAAAGTATCTCCACATTCAAGAAACGTGTAGTGGAGCACTATCTCTCCTTATCGCAATAATATACAGGCATGGATAAAAATGTATTATATATCTTTATATGTATCTATTCTTTATATGTATTTATTTCTTGTATATATGTATTCGTATTAGTATGTATGTATAAGTATTTATATGTATGTATTTATTTCAAGTAATATATGTTTCCCTTTTAACCTATAAACACCGCCTACCTTCTCTCTCCTTTCTTTGACGGTTTCCCTATACGTGGGGTTGTCTGGAAGAGATCGCTAAATAGCGATAAGACCGCCCATTGTACACTAGAATTATTTTAAGTTAAGTCATTGTATTATGTTTTTTTTTTTTTTGTGGTGTTCAATAAAGTATACTATACTATATACTATACTATATATATGTAGGTATTATACATATAACCCTTCCTCACGAATCGCTCTATCTATTGCTATGAACGACATTAAAAGTCGTTGAATAGTTTAAAAGATGTAACGGAATGTAATCTTCCTTAAAAGACAATCTATTTTCCTTAAAACAAAAATTTAAATCAAAGTTAATGAGAAATGGAAACGAGAAAGATTACTCCGCTATATTTTTTTCTTATCCTTTGATGATATTTCACGAACAGTCCCCAAGATTAAGGTATTGTTTGTTCTGAAAGTAATTAATCAAGAAAAATAATTGTCTTTTTAATAAGTATATTTGTAATAGAAAACTTTGTAGATTTATTCGCGTAGGAAACGATGTCTTTTATAATATATAAATAGAAATGTAATAAGAGATTCCGATTCTTCCAAATTATATCTCACACTTCTCTTACTGCTCTCTCGTACTGCTAATATAATGTATCCCTCGTGCATCGTCATCAATTAGGTTTTTAACTTTATTATTAATAATATTGATATTTAATGCAAAAAACTTTACAAGATTTTTTTAAATTATTTATATGTCGTAGTGCAATAGTCTGTGATACACTGGCGCCATCGGCGTCGGGCTAAGTCAATAGTGACAATCCGTCGCGCGACTCTCCAGTTCTCGGGTGACAGCCCGCCGGTGCGGTCGACTTTTGAAACTGTCGTGTTCCTTGCTTATTATTAATGAGTTTGTGTAAATTGATATCGAGAACATTAAGTGATTAAACATTATAATTAATAAAGTGTTTGATTGCACCAACATTACCCACAGTATAGAAATTAAGGATGACATTAATGACGATGTCGGCGAATAACCCTACGCCCCTATGCTTACAGCTTCCTTTTCTCTTACTCTCCGACATGTATATGTTCTTTCCATTTATAACAAAAATATTTTTTTTCAAAACCCTATTTAGCCGTAGTCGTGAAAAGTGACTTCTCTTTACAATAATCCATGAATCCGCTTCGAGGATACAAATTCCAAAATTATTCCAGGGGTATTGAACCCTATACCTCTATTAACAAAGCGAATAAAAACTACTAAGCCAGCCAGTTTGTTAAACAGACATGTTTCCTGTTTACTCGTAATTTTCTCCTGTTGATATATATTTCTGAAACAAACATTGCAAATAGAATAACATCCTGCTTACATAAAAATATAAATCAATTGAACACTGAAATAGTAAAAAACATAACTTATATTATAAACTAAAACAAATAACGTGAGCGTTTATTTATGCCGATGTAATTTCGGGAATAGGAAATTCCAAACCTCGGAATGAGTTACAATGAATAAGTTTAGGCCAAAAACATTCAAATCAATAAGACTTTATTCAATTATGCTTTAATAGCAATTTTTAAACGATTAATACAGTTATTTTATCATGTTATTTCAATGTATATTATGATGATTAAAAAATTAAAAGTGCGTGCGTACAAAGTACACATGACAGAAGTGAAACTTCTTTGGCAAACCAATTTAAATTTATACAAATCTAAAACTTTGTATTTCCGAGACTTAAAAGGAGGGAAAATGAAGATAAGTTAGGAATTTAATGAATTTAAATTGTCGAAAATTAATACAAATAATTTATTGAGTCTCAAATAAGGAATTGTAAATAAAATTGCCACGTGTTTTCTTATCAATATTACAAATTATTAATTAAATTTAGTTTTTGAATAAAAAATTTATAAAAGAGAATAAATTAGTATATTATTTATTTTATTTTATTACTTTTTTGTACACCACAATGTTATAAAACAAAACAAGTACATATCTATTAACAAAAAGGCAGAGTACAAGAGGCGGTCTTATCGCTTGGTAGCGATCTCTACCAGACAACCTTTGGTACAGGAGTAGTTTTAGCAGAACATAGTGGGTGGTGTATTTTCATATACATACATACAAATAGCTACATCCTAATACATACACATTATACACAAATAACTATATTAAGATATATATTGTCTCATAAATAGACTAATAAATACAATATATGTAATAAATTAAAAATAAATAACTAAAAGTATTTAAATTAAAATAAGTCGTCTATAGCTGCTGCAGAAAGTGTTCTTTTATGGATTTCTTAAAAATATGTAGTGATCTTGATTGCCTTATATTTAAGGGAAGCGAATTCCATAAATTAGTTGCTCGGACTCGAAAGGATTTTTTAAAATAGTTTGACTTGCAAACAGGTGTCCTTAGAATAAGTTGACGCGATGATCGCATTTGTGATTGCTCTCCGAGAAAGTTAAACATATTTTTAAGATACGAAGGCGTTTTTGGATCAAATAGTACACAGTACAGAAGAGAAAGGATATGTGTATCCCGGCGACGGCGTATAGGAAGCCACTTGAGCTTTTTACGAAAATCTGATACGTGGTCATATTTACGCAAGCCAAATATGAACCGAATAGCAAGGTTTTGAAGACGCTCAAGTTTGTTAAGATGGTCCTCGGTCAAGTTGACATAGCTTGCATCAGCATAGTCCAGAATAGAAAGAAGGAGAGAATGTGCAAGCATAATTTTGGTAGGAATTGGTAAAAGAGATTGCAACCGTCGCAGTGAACCCATTGCCATAAACGTTCTCCTGCTTAGCTCCTTAATATGAGAACTCCATGATAATTCTTTATCAATAAACACGCCCAAACTTTTAACAACCGTCGAGTACGGGATAGTTATGCCATTATAAATAATATCAGGGATATTTTGAAGATTTATCCGCGATATCATGTTAGGACTGCCAATAATAATAACTTGAGACTTTGCAGGATTGACTTTAAGACCAAATTGGTTACTCCACTCACAAATAGCAGCCAAGTCATTATTAATGGCAGTTACCGCTGACTCAAGGCAATCGAGAGGGGTCGAGCGGTAAATCTGAATATCATCTGCATACATATGATAGAGAGAAGAAATGTTTTTAGTTATAGAATTAATAAATATTGCGAATAATAAAGGGGATAACACGCCACCCTGAGGTACCCCAGCCGAAACATCACACCACGGCGAGAAATCATCGCCAGATTGAGTACGTTGTTTACGACCGCTGAGGTAACTCCGAAACCAATCTATCACTGATGGAGATATGTTATTAGAGCGCAATATGCCAAGCAGGATGTCATAATCGACGCTATTGAAAGCATTGCTAAAGTCCAACAACGTTAAAATTGTAAGCTGCCTGTTATATATATATTAAATGACGAGCGGCAAATTAAAATAACACATGTTTAAGTAATACTTTTCTCAAATTCTTCGTTATTATATTAAATACTTTGAATGACTTAAAACACAGTACTATCGTTGATACTTCATTCCCCTGTGCTACCCCTCTTATACCAAACACCCCACTCAAAATAATCGCCCCGCTCGAAAATAATTAAGTCCACCAATCACAGTCGTCTTTTTTAAACACAACGACTGAATTTCCAGACTGTGTTAAACCGGATGTAGTGTATGTAAACGTTTCACTGATAATTATAAAGACCTCAGCATAATAAACAAATATCGTAATTTAATAGTAAATCACAAATAAAATAATCATTATCGCTAACAATTAGTAAATATTAAAACTATCTAACCTTCAAACGCTGCACACGTTTGTCACGCATATCATGCGTTTCATCTTTAAAAATTTTACCCTCACATGAAGTTTCACTTCAAAATGTAAAATTTCCTTCATCATACTGTATCGAAAGTTCATACTTTCGGCGCTATTTTGACTAACGAATGTACCACATTGCTTTTCGATTAAATAAATGCGTAATTTAGTGCGAATACCTCAAATTATAAACGCATGCACGCTTGTTTTATTTATCAAAATAATTGGCAATTTCTTGTGCTGCATTACATTCTTCCTACGTTTCCTGAAAACTTAAAGTAAAAAGTAAGTAGCAGCCCATTAACGTCCCACTGCTGGGCACAGGCCTCCTCACTCCGAAGAGAGAGGATTTTTAGAACATAGACCCACCACGCTGCTCCACTGCGGATTGGCAGGCATAGTACACAAGTGCACTCTCTATTCCTTCACTCTCATAGTCCGATGTGACGGTAATCCGACACAACCGGAGAGAGATCGGGCGCAGGACCGACGGCTTAACGTGCTCTCCTAGGCACGGGGGTGGATTACACCCACCGCCAACTTCCCAACTTCAGGCAAATATTGAGAAAATCTTAATAGAAAACTCAATATTGATTTTTGAATTGGCCCGACCCAGGACTCGAACCCAGGACCTCATGTCTGTAGTTAAACTTAACCTGAAAACTTAGTTTTCTTTAATTTAAATAAAAAAAATTATTAGGTTACGCAACTTTATTGTGTTTTTGTTTGAAAGTTGTCATAAATAAATGAGTAAACAACCTGTTAATTACGTAGTTGAAGTATGTCAGCTAATGATTCAATATTTATTTATTTAAGCACCAAAAAAGAAGTCACAGATTTTTAAAGTTAGTATACATATACACCTTATTCCTTTGAAGAAGATCTCTTTCAGGAACCCTAGAAAGTGGAAGAATTTTATAAAACATGTAACAGAGTTATGAAAATGCCAAGAACATGTAATACATATACTAAAAGTATAACCATAAGAAATTGGGTAGGAAAGAAATATATATAAATTTCAGTCCTTATCACTAAATTATTTTGTGATAGTCAAAAAGTGTTCTTTAGTCTTTATTTGAAATACCCAATATCTAACTTTATTTCATTTTGGTCCTAGCTAAAATTTTATATCAGGTCGAGCAAAAAGTTTTTATGCAGTTTTGAACCTGGCACATTCATAATTTCATTCAATAGTCTTTTTTTGAATTTCGAACACAGAATTTAAAGAAACAAAAGGCATTGTTCATTGTTAACAAACAATCGAATACTTAAAAAAACTTGATTTTATTGGTTTACTCGGATTTAATTCTAAGGTTCTATCAATAATCAATGGATACTTCGCCTGAAGTCGCCGCCCAAGCTGTGGCACTTATCCAGGCGGGACACCGCCAACGAAATGTGAGTGTTCAACTTAATTGAAGTCGATCTGCGGTCCGAAATGTTTATTCGCGGTACCTAGAGACTGGCGGCTTTGTTCGTCGCCAAGGAAGGCCACGATCTCGGGTCACAACTGAAAGGCAGGATCGATTCATCGTGACGACCAGCTTGAGAAATCGTCACCTTACCTCCATTGAGATACAAAACCAACTTCGCGACTTCCACGGAGTATCTGTGAGCGCTCGAACAGTTCGGAGAAGGTTAAAAGAACGCGATATGGTACCACACAAGCCAGCTAATGGCCCCAAACTAACGCGAGCCCATCGAACAGCGCGCCTTCATTTCGCGCGCACTCATTTAAATTGGACTCAGCAGCATTGGAGCCGTGTACTCTTTTCTGATGAGTCTAAAATTGTGTTACATGGCAATGATGGAAGGAAGAAGGTCTACCGACGTAAGGGGGAGCGTTTTGCACAATGCTGCTTTGAAGAGAGGGTTGCTTATGGCGGTGGCTCATGGACTGTCTGGGGCGGTATATCCGCGAGCGGTAAAACTCAACTTGAGATTGTTACGGGACCACGGCTGCCAACATTAAATGCTGAAAGGTACATTCGTGAGTGCTTAGAACCTCACGTGATGCCATACGCGGACTATGTGGGCCCAAATTTCCTTTTTATGCATGATAATGCAAGAGCCCATACGGCCGGCATCGTCAGGGAATATCTTCGGGGTGTGAACATCACAGTTATGGACTGGCCAGCCAGAAGCCCAGACATGAACCCCATTGAGCACATGTGGGACGAGCTAAAAAGACTTGTTAGGGCTCGTCAGCCAGTTGCCCAGACGATGCAGGAGTTGAAAACTGCCATAGAAGAGGAATGGGAGATGATCCCCCAAAATTTCATAGAGCGGTTGATAAACTCTATGCCTAATCGTATGAGAGCTGTGGTAGAAGCCTATGGAGGCAACACGCGTTATTAAATTAAACCTTTATTAAATTGAACATGTTTTTTATTCAATGATCAAGTGCCTTCATCAAGGCGCATACCCGACTTGTTAGGCGTAGCTCTATGTCGTGTGGTATTCTGAATTCAAATTTAAAACATTACGATCGAAAAAGGTGGTAAAAAGTACCAGGTTTAAAACTGCATCAATAGTTTTTGTTCAATCTAGCAATAATATTTCGGTAGGGGCCATCGAAACCTAAACTCTAAGGTTGGCCAAAAGATGTGTCCAGAAGAGTATTTACGTGTAGTATTATGAGACTCGAATCTTATGTATATTCTAACAAAGAACATATAATTTTGACGTCAATAACACAGAAGCGGATCGTGGTTATATTGAAATCACTTTATTATTAAACAGTCGCAATATAAAGCCGTAAGATAACACTCTGAACCCGTAATACAATAAATAAGTCCAATGGGTTCTGGGACCTTAATATCTGGACATCAAGTCATCGAAATCCCTACGTGCATAGAATTGTAATGGCATCATACATCCCAATTGCTACATATTTTTTGCAGTGATTATGGAAGCTTTAAGAATTTTCTCTATCTATTTTATAGAAGAAAATGTTTTCTAGGTTTATCCAGATATTAAAAAGATCAATTGGCTTTCACAGCCCTTCTACGTCGTTAGATTTCATTTGAACATTACTTCCAATGAACGATTGATGATGACATTAAAGAATTAAGGCTTAAAATCTAAAGCCATATATTATCAAATGAGTGCTGTTATAAATTAATTCGATTTAGAAAAAATCAAAATTAAAATTGACTGAAAAAAGCTTTTCTACTAGACATGAATGTTTTTTTGAGTTATCAAGTCTATCTTTTGGTAATTATAACGTCAGTTCAGCTAAGAAACAGTGTAAGAAGTTAAAAAAAACTTCTGTAAAATGTAATTTATATCTTGCCAATCCGTAGTAAAGAAACGTGGTGGGGCTGTGCTCTAAAAACCCTCTCTCTTATAATTTAGGAGGCCTGTACCCAGCAGTAAGACGTCAAAGGGCTGCTACTACCTTTATAACTTGCATTATATTATAAAAATGGCAAAGCATATTAACTAACAACGTTTATTCTCTTCACTATTTAAATATACACAACTTAAACTATATTAATAAAGACTTCGCTATTTGAATTAATACAATTTAGCACTATTTCTCCTAAAACAACTGCACCATAAGGTAGAACAAGAGAATCTGTTCACACAATTGTTCTGTTTGTTAAAGTTACTCCGTATTGCCATTACACTACACAATGTTTTGAAAATTTTAAGTATTGTCATCTAATTATTTATATTCTTATGAATCTGTCGTTTTTAAATCTAAAATCCAGTCCAAAGGTTCCATTACATTGATAAGATTTAAAAACAAAATTACCCACCTTTTTGCAATTAATACTAAGTTACCAAGTGCTCTTAAATCGTATTCAAATATACCATTACCTATATATCGGTCCAGGTCCGTAAAAATACGTGAAAAATCTGTAATTTATTTACAAGTAAGTAGCAGCCGATTAACGTCCCACTGCTGGACACAGGCCTCCTCACTCCGAGGAGCGAGGGTTTTTAGAGCATAGACCCACTACGCTACTCCACTGCGGATTGGCAGGCATTGTACACAAGTGCACTCTCTTTTCCTTCACTCTCATAGTTCGATGGGATGGGAATCCGATACGACCGGAGAGATATCGGGCGCAGGACCGACGGCTTAACGTGCTCTCGGAGGCACAGGGGTGGATCACACCGCCAACTTCCCAACTTCGAGCAAATATTGAGAAAATCTTAATAGAAAACTCCATATTGATTTTTGTATTAGCCTAACCCGGGACTCGAACCGAGGACCTCATGTCTATAGTCAAACATACTAACCACTAGACCAATGAGGCAGCAGGTAGAGCAGAGAGCAGGCAGACCAATTTAATTTTTACAATAAAATATAATTGAAACAAGAATTTTCATTTTAAAATATTGAAACAGTCAAAAAGGCAACTACATACGAGAAACCCGATATTTCAAGTTAATTGTTTGTTCATATCCATTTACTTCACAAAGGACAATTTGCGACATATTTGCAAAAACATTTCGCTTGCAATCAGTTTCGCCAAATATTTAATGACAATAAATATACTGATATTAGAAGAGTTAGAATATTGTTTGTATTGGTATGTCAGACATGTTCAAACACGTCGTAATTGGCTGTCATACGTCAGAGTGGAAATTGGTTTCCATACGTCATAATCATGCTATATCGGTAAAGTGAGCATTCAATCCCAGGGGTTCCTCTCGATATTGGTAAATATAAACTTTAAATTTTATAGCTTAAAAACACACTTTTAATAGAAAAATAACCGTCACATATTTTCCAAATACTTTCCGAATTTATATAATTTAACACTATTTCTCCTAAAACAACCGCACCATAAGACAGCACGAGAGACTGTGATCACGTAATTGTTAAAGTTACGTCGTATTGCATAACAGTTCGTAATATAACACAATGTTTTTAGTATTTTTAAGTAATGCCACTATATTTCTCAATAATTTACAATATTATAGACTTATCAGTTGCCAATTGCCATTGATAAGAAAACGTTGTGGTTTAAAAGAAGATGTAGTGACTAAAATTGAGAAAGGTATGCTTAGATGGTTTGGGCATGTAGAGAGAATGAATGAAAGGAGACTGACAAAAAGGATTTATGAGTCAAGAGTGAATGCGAAAGTTGGAAGGGGAAGACCAAGGTGAACGTTCCTGGATCAAATCCAGGACATTTTAAATAAGGGCCAAGTCAAGAGTACTTTAAATCGACGATCTTGTATGAAAGGTTTAATGAGAATAAAAGAAGCGAAGGAGATATGCAAGAATCGTGGTAAGTGGAAGGACGTTGTCTCTGCCTTCCCCTATGGGAATGAGGCGTGATGCTATGTATGTATCAGTTGCCATTTAATTGTTTATGGAATAACACTTTTAGAGGTACACCAAACCCAAAGAGAAAATAATTATTAGCAAAAAATGCAATTACTGACAAGAATACTTTATGTTACTGTTCTAAGTGCTTTGTATGTTTTTTCTAAACTAACTCTACATTTCGCAATGAAACTAGTGAACAATTATAACGATTGATATCGAGCAAGTTGTTGTATTGGTTGATTTGAGTTGAAATATAATCCAGATACGTGTACAAAATAGCTTTACTGGTAGTTATAAATACGATTTTTCACTATAATTATTCCAAATGGCAAAGTTAGTTTAAAAACACAAAGCAACCCACGCTTTTAAAACACTGACATTGGATATTCTCGTCAGTAATTGTATTGTTATGCTACAAATTGTTTTCTACTATTTAGTTTTATTATCTCTAAAAGCTTGTTGTTTAGTTTTTTTATTAATTATGAGGTACAAAATATATAATTTATCACTATTTTGTAACAATGTTCCGATAGTAAACTGTAAAGAAACTATAGGAGGTAAATTACCTCTGTTCAAGTTACCATATTACCTATATCTTAGACTATCACCAGTTCATCAGATTAAGCCACATTCAAGGGCTATCCTATCAGCAATTTAAAAACATTGCTGTATTCAACTATTATCTAGAAGTTAAATGTAATTACAGGATTAGTTTGTGTCATTATGAATATACTTAATTAAGCTTTAAAAGGCGTTGTGGTATAAAGAAGATGTAGTGCCTAAAATTGAGAAAGATATGCTTAGATGGTTTGGGCATGTAAAGAGAATGAATGAAAGGAGACTGACTGAATAGGAAAGTTCGAAGGGGAAGACCAAGGCGAACGTTTATGGACCAAATCCAGAACATCTTAATTAAGGGCCAGGCCAAGATTACACTAAGCCCACAAACTTGTATGAAAGGTTTAATAAGAATTAAAGAAGCGAAGGAGATATGCAAGGATCATGGCAAGTAGAAGGACGTGGTCTCTGCCTACCCATATGGGAATGAGTTACCCCTTATTTTATGTGTTTCAATAAGATCTTAACTAGAAAACTTATTGAGATACGACGATGGTAAAAGCATAATATATATCAGGTAAAAAATTTGCTTTCAGATACGATGTTGTGTAGAAGCAATAAGAAGTAAGATACCACTTACCGTGTAAACATGTTTCCATTTTAGACTGTATTATCACCCACTATCAGGTTAAATTATAAGCAGGAACCTATTGGCAATAATAAATACATGAATGTAACTTTACAAAGTGATAACATATTTCTTAGTGAAATCATGAGATACTTTCAGAAGCAGCAATCACCCCGAAGCCCATATGGCGCCTTTTAAGGGCTGAGATAAAATAGATACGTAAAGGTTTTGAACCTTAACATTTTAAGGTTGCGGCAAACCGTGGAGATTATACGAATTAATTCCCTTGTCAGGAATTAGAAACAAAAAGGGACAATTGCGGCTATGTTGGTACTGTTAATGAAAATAGTTTGGGACCTCCCGTGCTCCCAACAGGCAGAAAAGGTCTTCTTTCACGTGCCCCTAAGTGCGATAAAAGTAGTTTTCAATCTAAATACAACAAACAAACACAATATATTCCCGATTCGCAGCACATTTTACCAAAATTAGGTAATTTGTTTGTCAGACCGTGATATCCTCAGTTGGGCACAGTTTGAAAACCTTCTGCGGCGTTGCTTTGACCATTTGAACCTAAAATATGAACCTAAATTCTGCTAAGCAAAACATTTTTGTTGGTAACTTTATAACGAAGCTTTCACTTTATTAAACTCCACGATATTAAGGAAAACACAATTATTTTGCATAACTGACTTATAGTGTTGTAAATTATGGTGGTGGATCGCATGAGCTCTTTGGAGCGGACTGGAATACTCAGTCTTCAGACCGTGGAAAATAACATCTACCTCGGCTCCAATATCAGCAATAATGGCTCATGTGAAATCGAAGTAAAGAGGCGTATCGGAATGGCAAAGAACGCCATGTCCCTTAAAACTAAAAGACTACTACGAAGCCTCGTCTTTTTAATTTTTCTCTATGGTGCTGAGACGTGGACCTTGAGATCATCAGACCGCAATCGCATCGATGCTTTTGAAATGTGGTGCTGGAGGAAAATGCTTCGTATACCGTGGACAGCACTTCAGACCAACGCATCAATTCTTAAGAAACTCAATGTTACAACTAGGCTTTCCACCATCTGCCTCAAAAAAATACTTGAGTACTTTGGGCACATTGGCAGGAAACAGGGTGATAACCTCGAAAAGCTCGTGATTACTGGAAAAGTTAATGGCAAAAGAGCAAGAGGTCGGAGCCCAATGCGTTGGTCCGATCAGATCCGCACCACATTACACTTCCGTCTACAATGCCATACACGTCGCGGAAAGCAGAGGCAAATGGCGTTCCATTATAAAAAGAGAATTGCTCATCAAATCATCATGGTCGTCACGACCCTTAGAACTGAGGAAACGAAGCAAAGAGGAGGACTTATAGTTTAAATATAGGGTGGTCGAATCCATTATTAGCGAAGTCTTTCAGACAACTTAGAAGTTACGGTCGCCATCATAGAAGAGTGTGAGAAGGTAGGCGATGTTTTTAATCTAACAAACATAATTGACATATGATATGTAACATACTGGGTTACTACTGAAAGTATCAGTGTTATTACATGGACGAGGAAGACAAAACTGTTTAAAATTGGTCTAACTCCTTTGCCAAATATTTTGTGGGTGTTCATGTGGAATACAATGACAATTCGATTGGATAAATCATGGAATTACCCATATGGTAACCGTATCAAAAACTACGCAGGTGATATTGCTAAAAACAACAATGATCACGAGTTATCCAAACCCAAGAGTCTAATAGTTAACATTTACATGAAATTTAACACTTAGGTCCTAAGTATCAAATAACTACGCGTAATCTGAACGGGGGTACTAAAATACCCCAGCGCAAAGTTCAAGAATCTGAAACAGAGTCAAGAACGCGTCCTTGAAGCGATTGTTCAACAAACGCGGCCATACAAATCGGCAAAAACGAAAATATTCTCATATATTTGTCTTGCTCTTTCCTTACGGTGATTTATTTGAGCGAGAGAATCAGCATGTCACTAGCAGACTAAAACAAAACGTGAATTAATCTTATGCGAAAAATTCGTAAACTGTCTCATTGGTCTAGTGGTTAGCATGTTCGACTACAGACATGAGGTCCTGGGTTCTAGTCCTGGGGTCGGGCCAATTAAAAAATCAATATTGAGTTTTCTTTTAAGATTTTCTCAATATTTGCCCGAAGTTGGGAAGTTGGCGGTGTGCTCCACCCGCGTGCCTCGGAGAGCACGTTAAGTCGTCGGTCCTGCACCTGATCTCTCTCCGGTAGTGTCGGAATTCCGTCACATCAGACTATGACAGTGAATCCGCAGTGGAGCAGCGTGGTGGTTCTACGCTCTAAAAACCCTCGCTCCTCGGAGTGAGAAGGCCTGTGCCCAGTAGTAGGACGTTAATGGGCTGCTACTTACTTTTTTTTAACAACCTTCAGTAGCAGGGGTGGGGAATAATACACAGCATCACGCCTCATTCTCACAGGCGTAGGCAGTTACCACGTACTTCCACTTGCCACGATCCTTGCATATCTCCTTCGCTTCTCTTGCATTCTCATTAAACCTTTCATACAAGTTCGTCGGTTTATAGTATTCTTGGCCTGGTCCTTATTTAAAAAGTCCTGAATTTGATCCAGCAACGTTCGCCTTAGTTTTCTCCTTTCAACATTCCCATTCACTCTTGACTCATAAATAGTTTTTGTCAGTCTCCTTTAATTAATTCCCTCTACGTGCCCAAACCATCTAAGCATACCTTTCTCGATTTTAGTCACTACATCTTCTTTTATACCACAACGTTTTAAGAGAGGAGTTTTAAATTAAAAAATATATAATACCAAGGAGTCAAAGGAAA
This sequence comes from Elymnias hypermnestra, assembly GCA_015832385.1. NCBI lineage: Eukaryota > Metazoa > Arthropoda > Insecta > Lepidoptera > Nymphalidae > Elymnias > Elymnias hypermnestra. Next base: position 9,002,723 of record JACTOM010000934.1, read on the forward strand.
TAGAACGATAAATATCTTTTACAAGGTGAAATTAAAGGTCGTCGTTCACGGAAGACTGAATCGATTAGAAGCTGGTGCGCATCCAGTAACTGTTTCCAGCGAAGTTTACAATCTACAACGAAATTGTCTTTGAAGTAAAGTGCCATTATATGTAACTAATGGAAAAATTCAGTGACATATCTTCTAAACTGATATTATAAAGAACATGTGTGTCTTAGTCATGTTTTCAATCAAAAACTACCGGATAAATATCAAAACTTTTCTCACCATTTGAAAGTTGCATTTTCATGGTTATTGGAGTGTCATTGGTTAATACTTTCTCAAAAAATAGGGATCTTTAATCTAAGGAAACTACGACAAGAGAAGTTCTGAGACAATAAAGTCATATTATAAAAGAAAGTTTTCGCTTTGACTTTTTATTTTTAACTATGAATAATAGTAAAGCTAACAACTACTCTGCTCATTGGTCTAGTGGTTAGCATGTTGGACTATAGAACTGAGGTCCTGGATTTGAGTACCGGGGCGGGCCAATTCAAAATCGATACTGAGTTTTCTATTAAGATTTTCTCAATATTTGGCCAAAGTTGTCGATGTGATCCACCTCCGTGCCTCGTAGAGCACGTTAAGGCGTCGGACCTGCGCCTAATCTCTCACAGGTCGTGTCTGATTCCCGTCACGAAGGAATAGATACTATGCCTGCCAATGCGCAGCGGAGCATCGTGGTGGGTCTATGCTCTAAAAACCCTGTCTCATATGAGTGAGGAGGCTTATGCCCAGCAGTGGGACGTTAATGGGCTGCTACTTACTTTTAACAATTACTGGACCGATTTAAAAAATTCTTTCAATATGTGTAGAGAACACCCGTGCCTTATAGAACACGTTAAGCTGTCTATCCTGCGCCTGATCTCTCCCTGGTCGTGTTGTATTGCTGTCACACCGGGCTATGAGAGTGGAGGAATAGAGAGTGCACTTGTGCACTATGCGTGGCTTGCAGTGGAGCAGTGTGATGTGTCAATGCTCTAACAACCTATAAGTGGGCAGGCCTGTGCCCAGCAGTGGGAGATTAAATAAGATATCTCAATCAGTTTTAGATTTGCCTACGTATAGTTTTAAAAAATATGTCAAAAACATACTTTTACAAGAGGCATATTATAATGTTGAAGATTATTTAGGCGATAGAAATGTTTGAAGCAATATATTACAAATTGTAGCATACAACACTATCATTAAAAGAGTAACCGTTGAGTTTCTTGCCGGTTTCTTCTCAGTGGATTCAACTTTCCGAACCGGTGGTAGATTTGTTACTAAAGGACAGACTACTTGAATAAAGAATATTTTGATTTGATTTGATTAATAGGCTTCTACTTACCTTTTTACAATAAAATATCTCCTATTGAAGCAAGAGATTGACCGTTGTGGAGGAAATTCGGATAGGAGACGATTATTACTTGCACACTGAATTATCACCTGCGTAAATGGCTAATCGTTCTCCGAAGCAGAAGTATAATTCTGTTTTGTATTTACTACTATATTAAAATAGCTATAGAAGGTTTATAAAATGTAGAAGAATTTTAAATGGAACCAGAGAATTATATACTGGAAGGCAATCTAGTTCACGGTGCACTGAAGCGATCACGCCTGCATTGAGAATTGTGCAGACTCCAGAATGTAACCAATTCAAAACTTTAGCTATACATCTATACAAATAAATATAAAAGGTATCCGTTTATGAAAGTACTTTTTTATACATTTAACAGTTTGTATCTTAAATTACCTTAGAGTTTAATCTAATTTGAGGGACTTTCGCTGACATTCTTAATTATAGAATTAACAATAAACTAAAAAACTCTGTCAAAAAATAAGAAATGAATTTCCTAGTCCCGTAAAACTTCGTAAAAATTATACGCTCTTTTATTATTTATTATATCACTAAAATCGGTTGATAATTTCGCAGATTAATGGTAACAAATGAACTAGAAAGATGCATCTGCACAGTTAAAGATTTTAAGTATTTTGATGAAACTTTAACTATAAAATTTATGGAATAGTAGATTTTCAGCATCTTTAAATGAGAATTTTCAATAAACAAAGTCTTGTTTGTATACAAGATTGTATAAAAATCAGTCGTGTAGTACGATAATGAGACTAGCGAGTCGCTTTTCAATTGCCTCATCTAAAACGACTCGCATTTGTCACAAAGAAAGTACCCTTATATATTATTCTACCATGATTTCCCGATGGACTTGCAAAGTACAACAATACAGCATATCAAATTGTATGAACTTAAACTTTAAGGCTTTATTATGAGGCCTTGCTAAATTGTCAGTGGGACAGAAGTGGCAGTTTTATTTAAGTTTTCATTGGAAAAAGACCGAAGATATATATGAAAGAAAGAAAAGACTTTTATAGAAATAGATGTAAACACAAAAATTGTTAATACACGTTGTAGACTTTTAAATTGGCTTTTTATTATAAGGAGTTATATTCCAAACCCATTTCATAAAAATGGCAATATCAGTAAGTCACACACTCACTACTTTACTGGCACACTCGTTCACTCACTAACTCGCACACACATTCAATCAATCAATCGTCTAAATGTCCATTCTCTCAGTCACTCGCACGCTGGCTTGCTGAATAACAGACTTCATTAATCACTCACAAACGCAATCATTCACTCTCTTCTCACGATCACTGGCGACTCACTGGCACACTCATTTACTCACTAAGTCGCACCCACAATCAATCAATCAATCGTCTAAATGCCCATTCTCTCAGTAACTCGCACGCTGGCTTGCTGAATAACAGACTTCATTAATCACTCAGAAACGCAATCATTCACTCGCTTTTCACTCTCACTGGCGACTCACTGGCACACTCATTTACTCACTAACTTGCACCCACAATCAAGCAATCAATCGTCTAATTGCCCACTATCTCAGTCACCCTCACGTTGGCTTGCTGAATAACCACCTTCGTTAAACACTCACTAACTCAATCACTCACTCAACCAATTACTTCGTCACTCAATATAACTCACCCGTCGCTTTATCTTTAATACTGTTTGCTATTAAGTAAAAAGTGTTTGCTCATTCAAATTAATTGATAACTAAGTACTGATTTTCCCATAGTCCAAGGGGATCGTAAACTATGCGAGTGACAGGACGCTAAACAGCTAGTTTTGAATACATATATAAAGTATAACCCGACACGGACTTAGTCCATTTTGCCATTTTTTCGCTGGGAAATGCATTTGCGCACCCGGCTGAAAATTATACCTTCAACCTCCTCCTCCTTCTGAATAACAGAGTACCCACTAAAACCCAGCAGAACACTCAGCGTCCTGAAAAGGAGCACCAGAGGGTTAGTGGAGACTTTACTCTCTGGTTAGTGATAATACAGTCTTAGCTGGAAGCGCTAAACTGGTAAGAAGCAGTTTATCTCTTATGGTTTCTACGCAGTATCGTACCAAAACACAAATCTCTTTGCTTTGCAGGTCTTTGCTGGTAGGGTGATAACTAGCTACAGCAGAAGCCTCCCACCATTCAAAGTTTGGTTTATAACCCGGTCTTGAAAGTTATTTTATTTATACACTTTATTGCACGTCTACAATATTAATATACAAAAAATAAACTTAAATATAAGAGTAATAAAAGTACAACAGGCGGTCTTATCGCTAAATAGCGATTTCTTCCAGACAACCTTGGGTTAAAAAAAAGCTGAAAGTAATATAGGAGGTAGACAATAAAATAACCCTACATACTAATATCTACATTGTAATACATGTATAACATTAAATATATTAATAAATTAATATATATGTCGGAGAATAAAAGAGAAGGAGAGCATAAAGCATAGCGGCATAGGGTTCTCCGCCGATATCGTCATTAATGTGATCCATAAGTTAATTTCTTATACTGTGGGCGTTCGTGGGTAATATTGCTGCAATCAAACACTTTAATTATTAACACTGATTATAATGTTCAATCACTTAATGTTCCCGATATCGATTTACACAAACTCATTTAACAATAATAGCTAGGAACGCGACAGTTCCAACAGTAGACCGCTCCAATCGAGCGCCACTCGAGCACTGCTGAGAGACTCCCGCCGGACTGCCACTATTGACTCTGTCCCATGCCGATAGATGGCGCCAGCGTTCCACAGACACCTGCTCTCCGACATATATTATATTATAACATACATACATAGTTTTACTAAATGTGTACATACATATATATTGTCGTCAAGTTCTATGATCGTAGTCTAAGAGATGTTCATTTAATAATTTTTTGAATATCGGTAGCGATTTAGCTTCCTGGATAGAGCGAGGTAATGCATTCCACATCTTGATCGCTTGGACAGCAAAGGAATATTCGTAAAATTTTGTTTTATGTATCGGGACTTTCAATTTAAAGTTTTCGGACGATCTTAAATTTTTGGAATGCATTCCAAGGAATTCAAATTTATCCTTTACAGGAGAGAAAGTATATGCATATTCCGGCGATGTCGAATGTAGAGCCACTTGAGCCGTTGACGGAAGTAGGAAATATGGTCATATTTCTGCAAACCAAATATGAACCGGATAGCAAGATTTTGAAGTCGCTCAAGCTTATCCAATAAGTCTTTTATTAAATTAGGTTAGCTTGCATCAGCATAATCGAGAATCGGGAGAATTGTGCCAACAAAATTTTAGTAGGAGTTATCGGGTTCGATTTTCATTACGTGAGGTAAGTAGCAGCTTGTTAGCGGTTCATTGCTGGACACAAGCCTCCTAACTCATACGAGAAAGGGTTTTTTAGAGTATAGTACACACGTGCACTCTCAATTCCTTCACTCTCATATTCCAATGTGACGGGAATCCGACACGACCGGAGAGAGATCGGGCGCAGGACCGACGGCTTGGCAACTTTGGGCAAATATTAAGAAAATCTTAAAAGCGAAGCGAACCCTTTGACTCCTTGTCTGTAATCAAATATCCTAACCACTAGACCAATAAAGCAGTCATTTTCATTAGGTAAGTTTAGGAAATTGTATTTTCAAAGTATAGAAAACCATTACGATGTAAATCCTTTGATATACGAGTACTTATATACGCATTGTGCATTTTGGCGGTCTTCCAGTTGTTTTATATCACTGGCTTCTACCAAAAGATGCTTTTCAATTTACAAATTGAGTTTTGAATTTAATATTTTTCACTGAAACATTATATTTAAAAAAAAAGTAAAGATATTGATAACTGGGTATTTATACTTACTTAACAAACATTTTTTATTTGACTGTAGACTTAAAGTGAGACTTTAAAGTAATGCTATATCAATTTGACGCTTATCTATCTTCTAAGTTATCCATTCTGAAAAAATGCTGTTATAGGCAGTTTTAATCTACTTGAAACATAAACATATTTATAAACTTAAAAATGTGTATAAACATTATTAAACATTTCTAAACAAAATTGTTATAAAACTGTGATCCATGTTTTATAAATGTTTATAAATATTTCAATCAGTGTAGGAGCACTCAAAACATCTATCAATTTCTAACATTTGAGTATGTTTGTAAACATTTTCAAACAGCGGTGTGAAAGCACCATTAGTAATAAAAATTGACACTTTATATAAATTTCTACTTTTACACACAATTTATATATTTATATTAAAATGAAAGCCGCCTATCTTTTGTCCTAAGTTGGTATAATTCTAACAAAAATGATAAAGAATTATCAAAATCGCTTGCGTTTTTTCGGAGTACATTGGCGACAAACATTATGTCATGATTAACTGTACATGGTTCTTGGAATATAAAGATAAAGGGATCGAATTATAAATCAAACTATTCTCATATCAACCTGAAAACTTCCTGAAATAACAAAATTGTCGCCTTTTATAAATAACAGTTGCATTTTGAACTATCCAACAAACTTTCAAAATATCATAACGACATACAGTATTTAATGTTTATAGAATTAAACGAATATAATTATTTGCATATCACTTTATTTGCAGAAGGCATTAATTTCTCGCAAATGAACACGTTAATTTATTTATACAACGAAATATAAAATGATTTATAAACTAATAAAAATAGACTAAACTAAATTCAAACTTTAAAGAGTACGAGTAATGTTTCGATTTATACCAACGGATTTGGAAATTACTATTTATTTTTTTATATATGTCGGAGTGCAAGAGTCTGTGGATCGCTGGTCCGTGTGTAATAGTCTGCAGAACGCTGGCGCCATCTTTGTGTCGGCGTCGGGACAGAGTCAATAAGTGGCGGTCCGGCCCGTCTCTCGGCAGTTCTCGAGCGGCGGTCGGCCGGAGTGGTCGACTATTGAAACTGTCGCGTTCCTAGCTATTAGTGTTAATGAGTTTGTGCAATTGCTTTTGATTGCACCAACATTACCCACGAACGGCCACAGAATAAGAAATGAAATAATGGATCCAATTAATAACGATGTCAGCGGAGAACCCTACGCCCCTGTGCTTTATGCTTCTCCGTTCTCTCTTATTCTCCGACATATATAAAATTGTTTTGCCAAACTATTGTTTATAAAGAATTCGTATTTGTCATTATTATTCTTAAAAGGGGACGATATAGGTTGTTAAATTAAGGATATAGAAATCGTTTTCATAATGCAAAAAATGTGCAGATAATTGATAATTGGTGGGCATCAGCTACTAATGGAAGGGTGGGTTTTAACATTGTATAATAATGTTCATAGCAACACATAATATATGATAATATAAGGCTAGTTATAAGTAATATGGTAATTAAAGCCAATTTCCTATAGAATCATCAAAAGGTTACTATTAAATCGGACTTATTTTCTTAATGACATCTTTAAATTAGTTATATCTTTTAAATGGAATATCCTATTTTATTAATTTAAAAAGTATTTTGCAGGTATTAAAACGGTTTTTGATAAAATATCATTTAATATAATAAGGATCAATACAGATACATGAATAATATGGTTGGATTATTGTGCGCACTTTCATTAACTTTTAAATTGTACAAAAGTAGTTATAGTGGCATAACTACAGTAGTTGGACACATGGTATTGTGGATTTTTTTATAGATATTAATATGTTCTATAATATTGTAGAACATTTTTTTGTTCTATCATCAATAGTTTCCGCAGTTCATGCGATGATAGATTTTTTGTTTCACACTTTCGGTTACTGCGGAATTTTCTTAAGAACCCCACTTTTTTTGAGAGTAATATATTTTATGTCACTCAGTGTAAACGTAGCTTCTTAATGGTCCAAAAAATTTCGATATAGATCCAGTAGTTTTTGTGTGAAACGGAAACGGAAACACAAATGTTTCCTCTTTATAATCTTAGTTTAGATGTGATAATTAACAAACGTTTTACAAGGGAAACACCATGATTAATGGTGAGAAATAATTAGCTATTATTTTTAAGCTACAAAGGGTATTTGAGAACTTAGTCCAATTATCAGTTTTTATGAACCTTGTATTAGTTGATCGAGCTGCTATCAAATAACAAAGCTATATTAGTAAGTAGCAGCCCATTAACGTCCCACTGCTGGGCACAGGCTTCCTCGCTCATATGAGAGAGGGTTTTTAGAGCATAGACCCACCACGCTGCTCCACTTCAGATTGGCAGGCATAGTACACAAGTGTACTCTCTATTCCTTCACTCTCATAGTCCGACATGACGGCAATCCGACACGACCGGAGAGAGAGATCAGGCGCAGGACCGACGGCTTAACGTGCTCTCCGAGGCACGGGGGTGAATCACACCGCCAACTTCCCAACTTCGGGCAAATATTGAGAAGATCTTAATAGAAAACTCAATATCGATTTCGACCTCGCCCGACCCGGGACTCGAACCCAGGACCTCATGTCTGTAGTCGAACATGCTAACCACTAGACCAATGAGGCAGTCAAAGCTATATTAATGTGTCTTAATGATGATTGTGTGTATTTGGTGCGTTATATAAAATAAATGTTAATCGATGATAAATAATTATCCATTGTATTTCAATTGGTGATATTTATCACAAATAAATCAAAAGCTATTGAGTGTCTTGCTGGATTCTTCTCAGTAGATATTGATATTCCGAACCGATGGTAAATTTAATGATAAGTTTATTGAGCTTACCTTTTTTTCTAAATTAAATGGAATGTATATTAATATCGACATTTATATCTATTTAATGAAGAGCAGCCGATTTGAAATTACAAATACCAAACTTTCTAAGTTGCAAGTGCACTGAAATGATTCTCGCGAACATTTATATGATAAATTTGATTAATTTACTAATTGGAAAACCATTTCAACATAGTGCTGTGTTAATTTATAACCAGCAACACCAGTTCGTTATGATTTGTATTGTTATTTTAGAACATTTCGCATACTGTTTCGCCCACGAGAAATTCACCGTATCGTTTAATTAAACACTCCCACAAACCTTTCCCATTCTCGCTTATTATAAAAAATACAGAGGTTACATTGTTGTATAAGTATATATGGGTATTATGCGTCACGGAAACGGAAACTTAAATTACAGGTAATCAAAGTACTTTTTCCATCATCATAATAAGTTTTCCTAATGAGATTGTTTTGGATTACATAAAACGAGTTAAAGAACGCTATAAATACATTAATGGCAACGTAAACTGTTTCTGCAATTACATAGTCTCTCAGAAAGTAGTTAAACATAATGCACACCATAAGAGGTAATTTATCTATTATGGTTTCTACACAACTTCCTCCCCCATATATCCTCTCATCTTTCTTGTCTGGAAGAGATCGCTTTAGCGATAAGACCACCTTTGCGCACTTACTCTTTAAGAAAGTTCAATTTGTATTTTTCTTTGTTTGTGTGCAATAAAGTTTGAATATATATATAAAACATCTCAGTAAAGTAAAAGTAAGTGAGTAGCAGCCCATTAACGTCCCACTGCTGGGCACAGACCTCCTCACTCCGAGGAGTGAGGGTTTCTTAGAGCATGGACCCATCACGTTGTTCCACTACGGATTGGCAGGCATAGTACACTCTATTTTCTATTCCTTCACTCTCATAGTCCGATATGACGAGAATCCGATACGACCGCAGAGAGATCAGGCGCAGGATCGACAGCTTGACGTACTCTCTGAGACACGGGGGTGAAACACACTGCCAACTTCCCAACTTCGGCCAAATATTAATAGAAAACTCAATATCGATTTCGATTTGGCCCGCCCCGGGACTCGAACCCAGGACCTCATGTCGTATATGCTTACCACTAGACCAATGAAGCAGTTTAGACCAGACTCAGACAAATTAGAAAATGCAATTTCCTAAATTCTTCATCACTGCGTCAGAGAGACAGTCTTGGGTCAGAATATAAAAAAAAGATTTAAAAAACACCAAAATCGCTTGAGTAGTATTAAAGTGGTCTCACTTGGTAAAACAAGAAAAGTGTTCAAAATTCTAGGAACATTTATATTCACAAACTCACTCTAAAGTTCATATCAAATATTATGAAAAAACTATCCTTTTCCAAAACTACCTAACTTGAAAATGTACAGCTTTCGATTTGCGTCGGAATATGAAAGTTTTGACGGAAATTTTTGATTTGCGGTATAAGTTCCAACGTTCAGCGGGATTTGCAAAGGAAATCGAAGTTCGTGAAAGGTTTTCTGTGCGAATTTACAAGACTTTTTCCAATTTGTATTTTAGCAATGATTTTATAGATCAAACAGTTATATTTGTTATAAATATATTGTATCATAGACGTAATTGCTACAGAATCTGATATTTTCCATTGTTCTCTGAGTGATCTCACGAAGCTTTAAATATAATAAGCTATAAGATTAATAATAAGATAAATTTATAGATAAGAATATAGAATTAAGTTTTTCATCATAGTATTAGAGTTACCTGTCAATAAATAAATATTGAAGCATTTCTTTATTGCTGTCTTTATAAGCGCTGGACCATGATCTTGTGTGATGATTAAATCCAGAATACCTTTTAATTGTTGGCATCGTAAAAGAGTACAAATGGTTTTGTTTGCAATCACGCATATGAGGTATATAGTCAATGCCTCAAAATAGTCCAGACCAAGACAAATTAGAATATTTAAATATACCAGGCTATAACTCTCTCTTGTTCCAGTAATCCTCGGAAGCCGACTCTACTCGAACGAGCGTCACATAGCCGAGCGTTCTCGCTCAGTATCATTCAGTACTCACAAAACGTAAACTTAAAGAAGTTTTCACTTCTTATGAAGTAGATAAGGGCAGTCACGGAACCCCTGGCTTATTTGAATCATCGATATTATTTTGTTTATGCATAAAGGGATATTTCACGACGGGAAATAAATATTGTTTATTGAATATTAAATATTATAACATTTCTTTGTGGCGATGCGTCGCCACGACATTGTCGGTCTCACACGCTGCTATGGATGTTTGTTTAAACTTACAGTATTTAATTTAAAATTACTTCCTAATTTATAATATAATAGGATTTCCAATTAGCATATGCCATTGAAGTTTGTAATGTGACGTAATTCCACGTTGAACAAGTGTGTTTTAGACCACACGACTGAAATAAAACGTATCTCTTTGTTTCTATCTTCACTAACTTATATATCCCTATCAACTTCCGTGTTTATTCCACTGGGAAATGCTTATACGCACACTTGCCACGAGCACAGGGAGTGTAGGAGTCGCTAACTTGGTCAGAATACCCACTATAACTCAAAGACACCCTCATCAACCTGAGTCGGAATTGTCAGAGGCCTGACTGTCCCCGATGCAACTGATAAAGAGGGTTTATTAACTAACGCTAACTCAGCCAGAATACCCACTATAATCCAGCGACACCCTCATCAACCTGAGTCGGAGGTGTCAGAGGCCTGACTTTCCCGGATGCAACCGATAAAGAGGGTTTATTAACTAATGCTAACTTGGTCAGAATACCCACTATAACCCAGCGACACCCTCATCAATCTGAGTCGGAGTTGTCACAGGCCTGACTTTTCTGGATGCAACCGATAAAGAGGGTTTATGGAGGAAGCAAGTGGCGTTCAAAAAGACTCCTCTTGCCACCAGGTCTCCTCCTTCAAAGGGACAGTCATCTGAAGCACGTTTCTGTCTCCATTGCCTTTTGCAACCAGATAACAGCCTCAGCTAAGCCTTATCGATAGCATTCCATTCTACTGCACTGCCAAGCATGAAAGCGTAAAGAAGTTTTACTTCAAAAACTTCCGCTTTATTCCTTCTCATCCTCATCTCTACTTGAGGTCGACCGCCTACGAATGTTATATTAAATTTCTCATTTCATTTTTCAGTTTTTCTTATTTTGTTTTGGAGAGATATCAAAAGAATATAATTTGATATCTTTTTTAGACGATATATTTTTATCTACGTTGTTTTCATCTCGATGTAATCTCGCTCTCAGGTTGCATACACTAATGACGTACATTAGCATTTCTTTGTGTGGAGCGAGTGGAGATAATATTACTTCATTATAATATGTAATATTAAAAGATATAAGAAAGACCTCCTATTGTTATACACAGAAAACAACATTTAATAATAGGTTTATACGTTTTAATAAAAAGGGCATGTTAAACCATAATTGAATCTTATTAAAATTTACAAATAACAAATATCTCTAGCTGTTTCTTGTGATGTTACCCTCATAATTCCAGTGGGATTATGGAGAAAACCATTCTGATTGAACAAATACATTTTAAGTCAATTAGATGTATATATTTTAAGACATATTACAATGCAGCATTGCATAAAGTAAGTAAGTAGCAGCCCATTAACGTCCCACTGTTGGGCGCGGGCCTCCTCACACCGAGGAGCGAGGGTTTTTATAGCGTAGACCTACCACGCTGCTCCACTGAGGATTGGCAGGCATAGTACACAAGTGCACTCTCTATTCCTTCACTCTCATAGTCCGATGTGACGGGAATCCGACACTCACGGAGAGAGATCAGGCGCAGGACCGACGGCTTAACGTGCTCTCCGAGGCAGGGGGTTGGATCACACCGCCAACTTCCCAACTTCAGGCAAATATTGAGAAAATCTTAATAGAAAACACAGCATTTCATATTATGCTTATATTGTATTTAAAAGTCAATCCACTTATGATTATTGATATATGATCCCGTCAGAATGAAAAATCCTTTCTTAGTGAGCTTTCACATCCAGTAAAGAGCTTTGCTATTGGTTATGTATATAGGTAAAATTAAAAACAAAACAACTTATCCATCGAAACAATCTATATCAAATAATAAAGGCAGCGGATTTATATAATTTTAAACCATTAATTAGTATCATCAGCCTGCCAACGTCTAGTACAGCAGCATCTTTGCTCTAAAAATCTTTTCTCCTAAGATTGAGGAAGCCTGTGCCCAGCAGTGGGACACTACTAGGTTGCTACTTACCTTACGTTACCTTATTAATATCACAGTCTTGCTGACGCAGTCCCGGATTCGATGTCCGGTAGGGCGAAACCAGAAAATTGCATTTTCCAATTTGTCTAAATCAGAACTGATAGGAGGATTCGGCAGTTACTAGTTACCACCCTATCATCAAAGACTTACCGCCAAGCAAGAGATCTGTGTTTCAGTATGATACTTTGTAGAAACCATCAGATGTAAATTGCCTCTTAAATAATTAGAGTACTTCCACTTAGGCTGTATCATCACTTACCACAGGTGTGATCACAATCAAGCGCTAACCTGTCAACAATAGGATATAATTCAAAAGTATTGCAAAACTCTACTAGAATTACTTTATTTAAACATAAAACGTGCTTAAAGAAGTTTCCACTTCAAAAGCATAATAAACTTATATCAAAGGTATGCATTTTAAAAAAGCTAATGCAATCTGCATATTAAAGAATCTAAAAAGAAAAAGGGTTCACGTTTTCATGCATCTCGTTTGAAAACAATTTGAAGCAGAACTAAAGTTTCTATTTCAATTCCCTTGGATAATTCTGCAATTTTTGTGCATAAATATTGTATTAAGATACTTTATTAATATATTACAGATATTTCTTTTAAAAAATACAATTATTTCTAATAATGAAAATACTATGGGCTCATGTTAAAAAGAAACGTGAAGAAGAAAAATGATATAGAAAGATGTATTGGCTACTTGAGAGGCATTCAGCACTGGCAGTAGCTAATAAGCTACTACTATATAAAACGGTCCTAATACCAGTATGGTCCTATGGTATTCAACTTTGGGGATATGGTACATCCCCAAAGTCTCCATCCCCACACCTAGCAATTTCAAATAATTCAAAAATTCCAAAACAAAGTACTTATGGAAATTGTTAACGCACCTTGATACATAAGAAACAGCGATCTTCACAAGGACCCTTTTTTTTCTTTGCTGGAAAATCCATTTACGCATCCCGGCTGAAACCCATACTTTCAACTAAGAGTGTGGGGCTCGCTGAAGAACAGAATACCCACTGAAACCCAGCGGGACCCTCAGTGTAATGAACAGAAGTACCAGAGGTTCAGTGGGGATATTGCGCTCTGGGACTCCGGACATCGTCTGTTACGACCTTTCAGAATGGAAGGAGACTCGCAAAGACACGTCTCCTGGCTCCTGGCCTCATCCTACGGATAGAGGTGGCCTAAGCTGCAGCTTCCCTCTCCCTCTCTGATGCCTCCTTCTGTGAGATGACATTCTCACAGAAGGAAGATACTATCCGCCAACCACTTTCACTGCTGAGCATACAGCCGATTATGCTTATCAGCGAGAGCTCACCGCCAACGGCACCCCCTCATGTCTCGAGAGACATGAGGGGGTGCCGTTGAGGTTCCCAAGCCGAGCATTCTGCCACAGTATGATGAGATGTGTCCATGAGTGCTCCACATCAGCATCCGTTCGCAATCAGTACCTGCACCAGTCTAAACGAGAGGGATCCGTGCTTCCTATATAACTGATCCAAGTGGGGTAGGGTTGCTTCCACCGTAACAATACCCGCAGATGAAGACTCAAGGTCCTCTTTCCATTGCTGTATCAAATTCCTGTCATCTAAAGGCTGGATTCTTCGGATATCTACTCTGCCTTTATAAACAGTCACAAGGACCTTCGCCTCTAGTTCCCAAGGGGGATCGCCTGCCAAAAGTGTCGCGACGAACCTAAACATGGAGCTCGTTTATAATTACATTGAAAGAATTGCCAAAGTTCTTCACGAAAGACTTCGCCGTCGCGTGAATCCCGAAGCTGCTAAACTTCTGGATATCACACGGACAAAGAGAAGACTTAAAAGAACAAAACCTTTTGAGTTACTGAAAGTGCAGTGACACAATATAGTTTAGTATAATGTTTTTAAGCAAGAACTCAAAAACAGTGAGTCAATAGTCATTATTGTAAACTAAGCATAGTCATTGGACTCTAGACTTAGATAATACAATTACATAATTAGGTACATTAGGTCAAAGTATTATTACTAATTGAATCGTAATCTTTTATTCATTACTCAAGTAGGCTTAAAAAGCTCTTTTGAATTGTCAATAGTCTGTCCGTTGGTAAAAAATCTACCTCCGGTTCGGAAAGTTGATTCCGCTGAGAAGAAACTGGCAAAAAACTCAACGGTCACTCCTTTAATCATAAATTTTATACAATGTGTTTTTAATTTTCATGTGCCACTGGAATCAAGTCCAAACATCTTTGTCATTTAAATAATCTTCAATATTATAATATGCTTTTTGTAATGGGACATGTTTAACATATTTCTTAAATCTATGTGGAGGCAGACTCAGAAGTGATTCGGGTATCTTATTAAAAATGCGTATGCTCAACCCGACAAATGATTTCTGAACCTTCTTCACTCTAAAATATGGCATTACAAGTTTTTTTTCTTGTATTTAAAATTGTGTGTTCCGCTTTTTGCTGTATAAATGAATATTATCACGGATATATAAAATGTATTTCAATATTGCTCTGGACTGCCCCATTGTTCTAGTGGTTAGCAAGTTCGACTACATACATGAGATCCTGGGTTCGAATCCCCGGTCGGGCCAGTTTGAAATCGATATTGAACTTTCTTTTAAGATTTTCTCAATATTTGCCCGAGGTTGGGAAAAATTTGGCGGTGTGATCCACCCTCGTGCCTCGGAGAGCACGTTAAGCCGTCGGTCCTGCGCCTGATCTCTCTCTCAAGTCGTGTTGGACTATTAGAGTGAAGGAATAGAGAGTATATTTGTGTACTATGCTCTAAAAACCATCTCTCATATGAGTGAGGGGGCCTGTGCCCAGCAGTGGGACGTTAATGGGCTGATACTTACTTATTTAATATATATTGCGACGGTACTGTGAGAATTGATATTTCTTTGAATTGTCCTCTTAAAGAAACGCGAGATCCCAATTGCAATAAAAAGATATATAAAAAAATATGGGCGTTGACAGTTCATCTCCTTTGGACTTAAGGTTTGCCAATGGATTTACTTAAATGGGAACGTAAATGGGAATTTAGTAGTTATTAAGACCAAAACGCAATTCCAAGAGATACCTACGACGGGTCTAGATTGATTAGACATGTAAATTTTGGAGTAAATTCGTCAGGTCTAATTGTATTAACGATTTGACGGTGATCCGAAATTGATTTGGGTTTAGGATTTGGTTACATTTATAATTGTATTGCGGCTGCCGACCTGTTATTGGGAGTGTAATTGAAAATTGATTGGGGTTGGTTATATAATTTGTTTTTAGTATCGATGTCACCACATGTATTCAATAAAAAAGTTAAAAGTGCGTGTGTCAGAAATAGAGCAATAATAATTAGTAAATTAATAATATGTTCGTAATTTTACTATTTAAAAAAAATAATGAAATATTAAATAGGATTTTATAACAAAAGCCAATAACCAAACTAAAACTATTCTTTAATTCCAGTACAATTAAACTTTTTGTCAAAGGCTCTACCAACGGTTCAGAACTTAACCAACTACAGAGAAGAATCCGACAAGAAACTCTATAGTCTTTTACGCTTTTTTTATACATGGTATATTTAATATAAGTTACAATAAAATACATCATCAACATCCATTATAATTGAATATAAAAACAAATAGCACACACACAAATAGACATCAGTTTTAATTTAAAGAAATACACTTAGCTTTGTGTCGCAGAGCAGCTCTTTTTACCGACACAACTAACTTAAAACACAATAATTGGTAGCTAACGTCGATTACAACCTTTCTTGCTAAAGTAGCTATTACGGCAGAGTGTTTGGCGCCAAATACATTTCTTAATTATCTTAAACTACCACTCCCTGTTAGTTTTCAATAGTTACAATTAATATAATATAAATAATTCTAATCATTTATGAAACATTACAGCAATAATTTCCCAAATTGGCATCATTTACAGTGTTTACAAATTCACCAATGGGAATGACATTATTCTTTCTAAGAATACGATTTAGTCAAATGACGAACCGTATCCTTTATTTAAAATATTTTTTATTTGGAATATATGTAATTGCGTACACACAAAGTACACATGTCAGAAGTGAAACTTCTTTGACAAACATTAAATTTCCGTGAGAGAGGGAGGGAAAAGGGAAAATAAGATATAGTAGGAATTTAACTTATCTAATTGTCATTGAAATATTAAATAAATAATTAATAAAAAATAATTTATTGAATTCTCAAGTGACGAATTGTAAATGAAAATGCCAAGTGTTTTGTCAATATTAGAAATTATGAATGAAATTTTGTTTTTGAGTCATACAATGTAAATAATTAATGAATTTTTGAATATATGTTACTTTTTTCATAATTTTGATATACCACAAAGAATATATTATCTTTTATATTTCTGGTTTTTGAACGTATGTAAATTAAGTGGCTGTTTTCATAGTGTCACTTAACTACGAAATTAAAGGAATCAAACTCGTAGCAAGCTTATTTTGGTTTCAATTCTTATTATTGTAAATTTAGGAAATACTGAATTTTTATTTGGACATATACTTCTTTTATTGCTGACAGTTAGCTTGACTGTGATCACACTTGATGGTAAGTGATGATACAATCTAAGATGTATGCAAGTATAAAATGCAATTTATGTATTCGATTGAACACGATGCCTTTGCCTTTGGATACATTCCGAAATATACGCATTTCTGTTTGTCAACAACACTATTCGTACTATATTAGGATAAGAAAAGGAAATAAGGAAGTTATTTCCCGTCAAACATTCGTTTGGGTAATGAGAAATGTTTTCACGGTAGATGGATTAAGAGATACTTCAAGAGCTTAGGATAACATCCAACAAGACTTCTTGTCGGCAATATAAGCTATGTAGAGGCACTTGTCCTACCTCTCAGGAAACCAACTAATGAAGGAAATGTTTTGCTCATATAATCTGGAACTAGTTATCTATATCTATAAAACATAAAAAATACTTCTACATTTACTCGTTATAGGCTTTGCGTAAGTCGAAATATCAAGTAGGCTCAAAAAGCAGTTATGAATCTTCCAGTAGTCTGTCCGGTGGTAACAAATCTACCACCGGTTCGGAAAGTTAATTCCGCTGAGAAGAAACTCAAAGGTTACTCTTTTAAATATGGTTTTGTAGGTTACAGTGTGTAATAATTTGCCTCTGTATGCAACTGGAAATAAGTCCAAACATCGTTATCTCTTTTTTATAATTACGACAGACAAACGAGCTGGCGAGTCACCTGATGGTAAGGGATCACCGCCGCCCATGGACACCTGCAGCACTAGATAACTGGTAGTGGGAGTTTAATTGTTTAAACAATTGCATGTGGAAGTCTTGTGGGAACACCGCTACTGGAAGTAGGTTCCACATTTTACAGGTACGTGGAAAAAAGATCGACCAAACAGAGTCGTTAATGAGTGCCATTCATCCAGAGTGTTTGGTGGGACTTATTTCTACGACGAGATGGTCGGTCATAGAATTGTGCGGTTGCCTAATTAATCTTTAACATTATAATATGCCTTTTGTAAAAGGATGTCTTTGAAATATCCCTCAAATTATGTAGAAGAAAATCTACTCATTGCGGTATCCTATTAATAATGCGTTTGCTTAACCGACAAATGATCTGAACCTTCATCATTCCTAAATATGGCATATTTCGCTCTATTCGCTGTGTGAATATTGTAACGACTATAAAAAATATTATACTATTCGACTTCTTTCTTTTATCTTTCAGATTTCTTATGTACGTTTACATTACTCGCAAATATCAGATTTTCTCATATTGGACCCCGATCCCATAGTTTCATGTATTTACCCAGCTAACTGAGATTTAGGATTGTTCAGAGGTAATTTAGAAAAACTTATTTTTACATATCTGGAAGTGTGATTAAAAAACTTTGGCTCTTCAAGCTTTAAGAAGTTATTAAATGATAAAAATAAGGTACGTTCCGAGTACATAGCAGCCTATTAACGTCCCACTGATGGAGACATACTTCCTCACTCATAGGAGAAAGGGTTTTAGGAGCATAGACTTATCACGCTGCTCCACTGCGGTTTGGCAACCACAGTACATAAGTGCACTCTATATTTCTTAACTCTTAAAGTCCGATGTGACGGAAAAACAACACGACCTAAGTGAGATCAGACACAGCAACAGGGATGAAGCACAACGCCAGCTTCCAGACTTCGGGCAAATGTTAAAAAAACTCAATGTCAATGTATGATTTCACCCGACCTGGGATTCAAACCCAGGAGCTCATGTCTGTAGCCGAACAATCAGAGCACTAGACCAATGAGACGGTTTATTAAAAGGTAAATAAATATTCTTCAATTAACAAAAGAATAAACTTTAAATACGACCGTCCAGGAGCGTACTGGAGAACGCCGCCTGCCTTTTTAACCTTTTAGTTACACGAATCAATAAGATGTATAGCACCATTTTACCCATCAAAATAAAATTAACATTTACGTAGAAGTTTTCACTTCAATAATTTCAAAACAATTTAATTGAAATTCTACGAGTGGAAAAACACCTAGGCGCCGCAAGAGCAGAATTCCTTTGAATAATATCTTTTATCGTTGTATTTGATCTAAACCGCCATTAAATTGGATCCATCCAGGCACATTTTTAATTTCCGACTCGTTATCAAATGCTCTGAGGATTTGGTTTTGTTATTCTAAGACCGCAATGGAGATTGTCACTTTGTTAATTTCAGACTCTGACAAGATATTTCGGACGTCTGTCTAGAAGGTCAAATTTGATAGCAAAATGCTATACAATTTTAAATGTCATCTATTTTATCTAAAATGTGTAGTCTTCATGTTATCACTTTTAATAATAATTCCACTGTCTTTTCCTTTGATGCCACTTGCATAATACCCGATCGTGTTATGATTGTCAATCTAAACCATTCTTATTATAAAAAAGAAACCAACACTTATTAATTAAAGTGGTTAAACTTCACAATTTAAATTTACACAATTTTACACTATTTCTCTTAAAATATCCACACCACAAGGCAGTACGAGAGACTATGTTGATTTGCTCGAGCAGCTTTCGACAGCTCACACTCGTTTTTTTTTCTTCGGACTGTGTTTAGCTGTTAGCCCTACTGGCTTTTATAGCGTAACTGGAAGGAGGACGTGCTCTTATGGAGGCCGCCACATTTCGAGTGCGAGCCCTGAAAAGGGCTCGCTCTCCGGGGAAACGCCGCTCCAAGGGCGTCTCCTGCGAGACTGAGCCTCGGCTTGGAGCGCCGTTATCGCATAATCATAACCTAAAAAGGAAGAATCAGAAGCGCCCCCGGGAACGTGGGTGAAGTCCACGTCCGGGTGACGTCAGAAATCGGGGACCTCGACTCCGCCGGCGGAGTCGCTGTGCAGCGTTTGTATAAGTGTTTGTCCCTACCTGGTATGGTAGATTGTCGATTGTTATCGTGTCATCTGGGTCGTTAAGGACATATTTAGGCCGTATCTTCCTAGGCGGAACGTTGAGACGGATCCTATAAGAGGACGCGTTAACCACTAGTGGGTACCTATGATTGATGATCCCTATGTAGGTCTACATTTTGGACGTACCAGGGGCATCCCGTGGCCATCCTCAAGAATCAATTCTCACGCTCGTGAAGATTGTCGATACAGGGTCAATGAAAATACCACCAGATTCTTCACCCAACGCCCCGCCGTCTACTTGTCACCAAACGAGCTTATATTATGTACGCGATCAAACTGTTGTTCAGCAGGAGAGTATACGCCCAATTGGCTTTCTATTATGTCGTGCTTACGACTGACACACGTGCACTATTGTGACAAGCAAACCACGCTACATAGTTTTTTATTTGTTATTAATTGTATTGTATCATATGATTGGCGTTCTATTATTCGCCAATCACGGGGCTTACATTAATTGCACAAACAACTTTATTCGTGGGAAAACAATATAAACAAATATATTCATGCT